>CAIGRN010037981.1:0-53648 GCA_903798345.1 Fraxinus anomala
ATGTAACTAATATTTAAGACAAATATTATTTTTTTTATATTTACACTATCATATAACCAATTATATTATGACACGTGCATTGCACGTGCGTCTCACTAGTAAACAAAAAAATTGTGACGTGAATTTAACCACACTTTGCTTAATTTACTCAAATTGAAAAAGAGGAAATTACACTCACATTGATTTTCTGACTTATTTCAAAAATAAGAATTTAAGTTTATTTTTCAAAAATCAGATATATACCCCAACCCATCGCACCTACCATTTTATCCATTTTCCCGCATTCACAGATTCACAATCTGACTTCCACCTCCAGCCACCCGCCACTACCAGTCGTACACCGCCTATAAATACCCAACCCCAACATTCACCTGTCGCCGCCCGCCACCACCACTCCCACCACTGCCTATAAACACACCATTCACCAGCTCTATATTTTCTCAAATTCGAAAGCCAATAGATCTATAATTAATCAAATCAGACCTGATATTCATTTGATTCACCTCATTGGTCTAAATCTAATTGTCAACGAAATGCTATAATCTGATCTCGAAGTAGTCTCCAGCGGCTCACCAATCAGCACCTCATCCATTTCATGTCTTCTAATTTTTGTAGATAAATCGGCTATATTCCTGCTCGAAGTCACAATGGAGGATCCAAATGGGGAGTAAGGGTAAAGGTGGTAAATAGGTACCAAACGGAGAAGGATAACGGGTACAAAAGTGTATGCGCTTGTGTGTGTAATTCTGCATTCACCTCGGAGGTACCGAAGCCGGGGGAGGTAATGGAAAATGGGGAGTGGTCGGGGAAAAAGGAAGAAGAAAGGGTTTGTTGGAGGTAGAGGTAGAGGAGGAGGAGGAGGAGGAGGAGGAGGAGGAGGTGGTGGTGGTGGGTTGTTGGAGGTCATAGTGAGGACGGTGTTGAGAATTTACTTAATTAATCATGTAAAATGAAAAATAAATTATTTTTTAATTTTCACCAGAAATTTTATTTGTGCTTATATAAAAACTGTGTTTAAAATAATACATTTGATAAATTCTGCAAATTTCTTTGCTGATCTTGGAACACGAACAATCACAATATACAATCAACAGTTGTTTAATTGTTCAACATCCAATGAAAATCCACACAAGAAACAAGAATGAAAAAATTATGGTTTCTCTTTTCTTGTGATAGCAAGAATATGAATTGTATTCTGTTTAATTTTTCTGAAACCCTAATGACTTATAAATATAAGTTCAAGTGATCTTTTAAACTTAACTCGATGCAATATTTAATTAAAAATTTGATCCATAAATTAATTAATCTAATTAATTAATTCGGACTTATTAACAATCAACATAATTAATTAATTGTACAATACTTGTTAATTAATTAATTAGAATCTCATTCTTCTGGTTCTTCTTTTGTGTGTGACCTATTAGGTTCCTGATCACGATATCTAACGTCGATAATTATTATTTTGATCTAATCAAAATCGATAAATTAAAATACTCATTTTTAATTTATCATCAATTCACATATATCTTCCCAGAATGACATCTAGCAATGTGTCGGGCAATACACGTGACAGAAAATATCTAGTGGTATGACAAAATCAAACTTGTTCGTTTACCGTGAAACTATAATCATTTAGTTAATATGATCCGATCAATTACGAAATATGAATATGTGTCAATCTCAATTATCGATCATATATTTCATCCTACTATTAAATTAATGTAAGTCGAAAACTCATTTTCGACTTATGAGTACACCTTATCCAATGATTCATTATTAGCATAATTGAATGAAATGTAGATCATAATATTTACTATCCAAGAGTGACGAATCATCTATTGATCATTCACAACCTTCATATAATTCTTGACATACCCAAACGATGTCGTATTAGCGACCATTGGCTGAGCAACATCCAATATTATCAAAGTATGACTATCCACATATAAGGTACTATGATAACCTCAAGCCAAATAACCAATTTCACTATCGAACGTTAGAGATTAACTACCGACACTCAGATAGTTATCTATATGGAATCTCCCAGCGAATCTCCAATGTTTTTATCTATAACAAAACATTCACGTGTTCCTTTAAATGTCACCACACTTTACCTTGTGAGATCAGTTACTTACTTTATAAGTAAGAAATGCCACACGTGGTGGTCTATCTGTATCTCGTTATTACACACGATCACAGATGTTTAAGATTAAATCATATGTAATTTGTATCTCACAATCATAACTCCTTGTAATTAATAATTACCAAAACTTAAATCTACGGATTCTATTATTTAATCTATTAAAATATTAATTCAATTAAATAATAGATCTTGACATAAATATTCATCAGTTATATACTTAGGACATAACACCTATAGGTGGGATGTGGATTATGGTGGTCCTAGTGGTGATTTAGGTGGTGCTGACGCTGGAGTGGGATATGATAAGTTGAAGAGTGGTTGTCATTAGTTACTCGAGTAATTTGTGACTTATAAGAAATGTGTAATTTGCAATTAAATATGTAATTGAAATTAAATAATTAATTAAATATATTAATGTTACAATATTATACAATTTATGATCATAGTTACATATTAGTCACAATTATAAGCATCATAGTTATAAATCACAAATTTTATATGTCATAATTTATTTTTCGATCACAAATTATGAAATTAATAGATCATGTATTATTTTCTTTACCACAAATCACAAATTTTACAGATCACGATTTATTTATCGATCATAGACTATCATATCAAATAATAGGTTACGTAATATTTTTTCGATCACAAATTTTATATGTCACAGTTTAATTATCGGTCACAAATTATCAAATTAATAGGCCAAATATTATTTTTCGATCACAAATTACAGATTTTATAAATTAAAACTTATTTTACAATCACAAATTATTAAATTCATTGGTCATAATTTATTAAATTGTGAGTCAGTATTACAAATTTAGTTGGAATTTCACATTTTTTAAATTATATATTATTTATTAGTCATAAATTATATATTTTATTGATCACGTATTATTTATTGATCATAATCAATCAAATAATTGGTCACTAACACTCTTCTTCCCACCCCCACCACCCCACGAGCATTTGTGACCACAATCAGCACCACCACAACCTGACCAGCATCACCAACATCAAATTCAAATTCACCAATACCGCTACATTGCCACTACAGCATCACCATCACTTGCAAAACACCACTAACAAACCCCATCCTAAAATCACTGTACAACAACAAAAAAATAGATTTAAAATAAGAGCCACAACGGTAGCGACGATGTTAACCACTACAAAACATATCCAAAATTAGAGCCAGACAATAGTTACGATAACAACTACTGCAAAACGGATCCAAAATCAGAGTAAAACCACAAAAGTATCCACAGCCGAATGAAGATTCTAGAAACATCAAGTCTTACATGGGAATTGTTGGCAGGCATTTATTACACTGGTTGTGATGGCATTATCGTCACTACTGCAACGAACAACGCAACAACATTGTGGCACGTTCACAACACGCTTTGCAACAGCTTGTTGCTCTGAAAGTGATGTCGTTGTGGAGGCATCGTGAGTGCCGTGTTGGAGGTATCGTGAGCCCAGCGTCGACGATGCTCCGATAGTTATGTGCTAAAGAGTAAGGAGAGAAAATGGAAAGGTATAGAGAGAGTGAAGAGAGATAGAAAGAGAAAGGAAAGGAGAAAATGATTAGGGTTTGAGAAATTTGACGGGGTGGAAGGAGGTAAGGTAGGATATATAAGTTAATTTAATTTTATAATATCATTATTTCATTAAAATGTTGAAATATCACCTAATTTTTGTATAAACAAGTTCTAAACTTGATTTTTAAAGTCGAAACTTAAAAAATTTGGTTGCTCGTAATTTTCACTAAATTAAACTCCAAGTGAAAAGGCTTTTTTTACTTTCGTTCCCTTTAACCCAGCCCAGAAGGCTTGGGGCCCACACATGTCATATCTTTCAAACATAAAATAAATAATTAAAAATGTAAAACTAAATGCCATGTGAGATGAGATGAAAGCCAACTCAAGGTACTGAATGAGACTCGTGTGAACCCTGGAGATCTTTTTCTATTTTCGTTTTTTCACTTTAATTAATGCTCGAAACTGTACAAATAAACCCATTGGTAATTCGACATACAAGTCTCTACTGTAGTCTCGTCTTCTTGCTGTTGAATTTCTAAGCTACTTGCATTGACAGTGGAGGCGTTCTTGGTAAAGACCACCAGGTTATTTTTGTTGCGAATCAATTTCATGCTTTTGATTTACCTATTGAATGTTATAATTTATTTCTTTTCCATTTTTCTCTTTGGGGACGGGGTTCCTAATTGGTATGACATTTAGCTGATATTTCTATGCTACATAGTGCATTATTCTAAGGGACTTGAGGGGGGTTTCTATCTGGGTTTGGTCAAGTCATTGTGAATTCTCTGAATTCCTTTCAATAGAGTGCAATTTGATGCCTTAAACTAAGAGTATGGATTCATACCGAGGAGTCTATACTTTCCTATGTTTGCTACTTTTTTGTGGCTTATTTTCATTAATTGAAGTTTATTTGGTTTTTGATTAATCATTTGACAGGTGCTGAAAGTAAATTTTTAGCTGCAAGTTGGAAATATAGTCAATTAGGTTTATCCATAATCATATTACAACAAAATATATTTAAGTGTTTTTCCTGTGATGGCTATGTGTTCGCCGCAGTATTTAATGCCTCCAGATACTCGCAGACCCATGGGGGTACTGAATGTTCTTGGAGGGAGAGTTGCCCCCTTAAAAATTGTTGAAGAAAAGAGTGGGCTTTTAGGTATTAGTCAAAAGAGTGGTTCAAATGTTCCTCGGTTCAAATGTTCGACCAACTCTCACAGTGTTAATCAATTTCAAGGTAAGGACCCATTTCTGAATCTTCACCCAGAGATTTCGATGCTAAGAGGCGAAACGAATGTCATAATGACCAACCCAAGACAGGACAGCTTGAGCGGAAGTGTTACTGAGAGTTTGAAAGATTCGTCAAGTTTGAACAATTACAACGAGGCCAAGATCAAGGTTATTGGCGTTGGAGGTGGTGGGTCAAATGCGGTTAATCGTATGATTGAGAGTGAAATGAAGGGTGTGGAATTCTGGATTGTTAACACTGACATTCAGTCCATGAGGATGTCCCCCGTGTTCTCTGAGAATCGGTTGCAAATCGGTCAAGAGTTAACCAGAGGACTTGGTGCTGGTGGGAACCCAGACATTGGGATGAATGCTGCGAAAGAAAGCAAAGAAGCTATAGAAGAGGCTGTTTATGGATCTGACATGGTGTTTGTTACTGTAAGTTTCAGCTTCTTTGAACTAAATGATTTTCTGCACAAAATGGTTTTGCTGTTCTATACCAAATTTTTGTATTCAAACATTTTACTTGTTTATTTGAGTTTCTAGTTGTCAAACTAGCACATATCCTATATGCTGGTCATAAACTTTTGATTCCTTTGATTATCAAGATTAACTATTTCTTGTCCTGGTAACATAGAGCTCTAGTATCATCACTGATCCTGAGCTAATTGTTGAATTTTACAATTTATATTGGCTAAAGTTCAAATGTTCGACCAACTCTCACGGTGTTAATCAATTTCAAGGTAAGGACCCATTTCTGAATCTTCACCCAGAGATTTCAATGCTAAGAGGCGAAACGAATGTCATAATGACCAACCCAAGACAGGACAGCTTGAGCGGAAGTGTTACTGAGAGTTTGAAAGATTCATCAAGTTTGAACAATTACAATGAGGCCAAGATCAAGGTTATTGGTGTTGGAGGTGGTGGGTCAAATGCGGTTAATCGTATGATTGAGAGTGAAATGAAGGGTGTGGAATTCTGGATTGTTAACACTGATATTCAGTCCATGAGGATGTCCCCCGTGTTCTCTGAGAATCGGTTGCAAATCGGTCAAGAGTTAACCAGAGGACTTGGTGCTGGTGGGAACCCAGACATTGGGATGAATGCTGCTAAAGAAAGCAAAGAAGCTATAGAAGAGGCTGTTTATGGATCTGACATGGTGTTTGTTACTGTAAGTTTCAGCTTCTTTGAACCAAATGATTTTCTGCACAAAATGGTTTTGCTGTTCTATTCCAAATTTTTGTATTCAAACATTTTATTTGTTTATTTGAGTTTCTAGTTGTCAAACTAGCACGTCCTATATGCTGGTCATAAACTTTTGATTCCTTTGATTATCAAGATTAACTATTTCTTGTCCTGGTAACATAGAGCTCTAGTATCATCACTGATTCTGAGCTAATTGTCGAATTTTACAATTTATATTGGCTAATTAACCTAGAATCTAGATGATCTGTCATTGTTGTTGACATTTTCCATTAGTTTGGACCAGAAAGTTGAGAAACCTGCTTTTTTTTTTTTTTTTTTCTAATTTATTAAAAGATATCTAAATCTGTATCATAATCACTTACCTAATATATAACCATAAGCAGAGGGTGATCTGCTATCTGTTACACTACCTTGACCTTTTCATAATAGTTGTAAAATTAACATTCATTGCAGTAACTTAGAACTCAGTTTATCTTACATTTTAGGCGTGTAATGGCCTATATGCTTAAAACGCTCTTTGGTCTATGGCACAGTGTACTTGATGCTATGTACCTTCACTAGCGTTCTTTAATGAGCAACTTGTATAAATCTGGACGGTTAATAATGCCTACCTATTTCACTCTCTTATCTTGGGGTTTTGATTAATGTGCAGGCTGGAATGGGTGGTGGGACAGGAACCGGTGGAGCTCCTGTAATTGCAGGGATTGCAAAGTCAATGGGTATCTTGACCGTGGGTATAGTTACGACTCCATTTTCTTTTGAGGGACGAAGAAGAGCTGTACAAGCTCAAGAAGGAATTGCAGCTTTGAGAGAGAATGTTGACACACTGATCGTCATTCCAAATGATAAATTATTGACTGCAGTTTCCCCATCTACTCCAGTAACAGAAGCGTTCAATCTTGCCGATGACATTCTTCGACAAGGTGTTCGTGGAATCTCTGATATAATCACGGTATGAATATATATGAACGAGGAATTTAACTTCTATCCATTAATAACTGATAGTGTTTATCACTTGCTGGTGATTGATGGGTATATGTTATTGTCTTGTTTATTCAGTGTTTTGCTTGCAAGTACTTTCCAGGGAAAGGTTTTTTTTTTTAAAAAACTTTTTCTAGGACATTATAATCTATTTTGTAAACCACAATGATGGTTGTAATTTTTATTCTTTATTAACTGCTTCTTTTTGCCTTGGGTGAAACTCTAGGATAGATAGTTGATTACCCTTAGCAGCTCCTATTTGGTTTAGCTAAAAATGTTGATAAAAATCTAAAGTCAAAGTCATGAATTAATTTTCAACATACATTTTATGGGATTCACAACTTTTTTCAACTTTTCAACCACACATTTTATCAACATTTATCAGAGTCTACTAAAAATCTGGCTTGAATCTAATACTAAGGTGGTGTGCCTATCTGTGTGCTTTCTTTGTGTGTGCTTACATGTGCTTGTATAAGGTTTTATGACATGCAAGCCTCCAATTTGATATTATTCTCAAAAATAGGTGGACTGCCTTTCTAATTTCTGAGATAGTTATTGGGATTCTGGTTACTAATTGTTGAAATTTGCATTCTTTGCAGATTCCTGGGCTAGTGAATGTAGATTTTGCAGATGTGCGAGCTATTATGGCAAATGCTGGTTCTTCATTAATGGGGATAGGGACTGCAACAGGTAATTCCAGTAAGCCATATGGTTTTGTTTTTCTTGTTCGACTAGCTTTAAACTGTAATTTTTTTATCAGTCATTCAGCCAATTAAGATATTTTGCATCACCTGGCTTTTGCTTATGGTCCTTACCCCAGCTCTTTAAGACTTTTCTCCCTTTGGTGTTCAAACTGTGGATGACAAGTCTTGGAATATTTCCATGAACCAGAGTGCTACGTTTCAGAACATTTTATGAATATGTATTGCATAGAGATAAAACCACTTGGATAGAAAAAGTTGCTGGATTTATGCTTCTTGATTAGAATTTCAAGAGAATTGTTCCTGTTTGCATCATGTGATGTCTTTACGCTTTCTTCCCCCTTTTATGTCACAGATTTCACTCAAGATAAAAGGTGTTTTGGCCCTTTTGGGTAATAGAAATTATAACCCCTGTTTGGGCTCCATTCTCCTAAAATACATTGTTCTCTTTCCTATTTTGTACGACGCACTCTTCAATAAAATAATATCACATGTAAATCCAATACTTTTCCTTATTTTTTAACCACACATTCTTCAAAATATTACTATTCAAAAATGCATTTTGGGATGCATTTTTTCCCAAAATGTATTTTTAATGGAGCCCAAACAAGGGCATAGTGTACTTAGGTGAAAACTGTTTCATCAATTACTTCATATTTTGGTGACGGTGCACAATGAGCTAGAAATTTTTTACCTCTAGATAGGTCATAGTTATTAAATGAAAAACTGCTGCACTGAGGCATCGATTCGCCATGGTGCTTTGGTGCGAAGTGAAGTGCATGCTTCATCATAGTGAAGCACAATTATGTTCAGCAGAAAACTCTCTGCATTACTGTATAAGCAAACAAAATGTAGCAACTTCTCATATATTTACTGTTATTTTGAGGAAAATCAGGATTGACTCCATTTCTAAATTATCAACACCACATGAGAAATTAAAACAAAATTAATGAGGCAGATAAAAAAGAACTCAGAAGGCCCAAATTTTTTAATAAAGCTCTCAATTTTTGCCCTTTGTACCTTTCTATGCTGTACTCATTTTGTTCTTCAGTAAAGGGGAACCTAGGGTGCCCCTCTATGCTTGAGATCAGCAAAGCATGTAAGCAACTAAAGAAGGTCCATAATGTGCAAATTAGTGTGCTGGAATTATACTAAGATACCGTTTTATCTAAAAAATTATATTTACAATTGAAACAGTTAAGGTTTCAAAAGCCATTTAAATGTAGTATTTATTTTGGCAAATTTTACACATCTTTGAATTTTGACCGCTCCTTGTTTTAGTGATGCACGAATGCTTCGGTTGGCTCAATGAATTTATGTGGTGGTAATTTTCCATTTGGGGACTGGAATTAACCCTGGAGTTATTCCTTTGAATACCTTTTGATCAGACTGATTTGTGAAAATGTTGAAATGAGTAGGGAAATATTTGTTCTAGGGCTAGTTCCATACCTTGTTAAGTGAGTCTTTTAGAAGTATTAGAAACCAATTGAACATGTAGGATCGAGCTTTAACCATCTCATGTAAAGAACAATATGTCCAGTAAGAGAAGACTAAACCTTTTATGGCATTTGATCACCATCATTTGAATGACCTAACCATGGGCTTAAGAGCATCATTGTTGCTCCCCAATAATCCCTCCCCAGTGCGGAAACTTTTAGAAATTCTTGTAATAAGTATTGAAAATATGAACTATATCGGAATAATCTTGCTTTGTATTAATTTATGATTGATTGTGATTAAAAGTTTACAATACCTTTGTATTTATAGTTAAAACTATTCCTTAATCCTATTAATATAAGGAAACTAAATTCTAAAATGAAATAAATTAATCATAATCTAAATAAGACATAAGAATAAAACCTATTATAACTAGAAAATGAAACTAGAAAAGATGATTAAAAAAGACAAACTCCTAGATAAAGTGAAACTATTAATTGTAGTTGTGATATACTATATCAAACCCCTCTACTTGAAGAAAACTCGTCCTCGAGTTATTTGTCTGCAAGAAAAATTCATCTGGAGGAAAGCACTCAAAGATATCAGCAACATTGAAAGTATTGGCAGCTGGAAGGTCAACTTTGTAAGCATTATCACCAATCTTTTGAAAAATGCGAAAATGACCAATCTTCTTATCTTTAAGCTTATTGTAAGTGCCAACAGGAAAACGATTTTTGCGGAGATGAATCATCACTAAATCACCTTCGTTGAACGATTTAAGGCGTCGATGTTGATCTACAGCAATCTTGTAACGAATATTAGAATTTTCTAAATTTTGTTTTACTTCGTAATGAATTCTTTGAACACGTTCAGCAAACTCTTCTGCATTAGATTTGACATTAGGAAGTCGAATCAAATTTATCATATACCTTGGAACACTAGTGTAAACGACTTAAAATGGAGTCTTCTTGGTGGATCGATTAGGTATACTGCTAAAAGCAAACTCAATTTGTGGAAGGGCAGCATCCTACTATTTTGGTTTATCTCCACTAACTGCTCTAATCATATTGCCAAGAGTCCGATTAGCTAATTCTGTTTGTCCACCTGTCTGTGGATGACTTGCGCTACTAAATTTTAAAGTGTCAAATATTCTCCACAATGTCCAAACTTTAAATCTCTATCAGAAGTTATAGAACGAGGAATGCCGTGTAGGCGAACGATCTCACAAAAAAACAAATTAGCCACGTAAGAAGTATCTGCAGTTTTCTTTCAAGGAAGGAAGTGAGCCATTTTCGAAAACCGATCAATTACAACCAAAGCAGAATCAACTCCTCGTTGAGTCCGTGGAAGACCGAGAACAAAATCCATAGTGAGATCTTGCCATATTGTTTCTAGAACAGGCAAAGGGGTATTAAGTCCAGTATTTTGAGTTTGTCCCTTAGCTTTCTGACATATTGGACAACGCTGAACAAAACGACCAATGTCTCTTTTGAGCTGGGGCCAATAGAATCTCTCTTCAACCAAGCTGATTGTCTTGTCCCGACCGACATGTCCTCCTAATCCGCCAGCATGCAATTCTCTAATCAAGTGCTCATGCAAAGAAGAACGAGGAATGCATGAAAAACAGTTAGTGTCCAGTGAGGATGGCATTTGACTACCATCGACTCAACCCGTGGGCTTAAGAGAGATTCCTTAAAACTCTCCAGTTTTGTTCTGCTATGGTCATAGGTTGAGATCTTGCTAGACTTGTTATGTGGTAAGATTACCATGACTGCAAATTTTGACTGAAACATTTCTGCCAACTAGAATGCTGCTGTGGATGTGGGGTGCAATTTGTCTATGATCAGTTGGTATCACGCTTGCAGTTTAAAAGGCCCTGCGAGTAAGGAAATGGGCCTGTAAAATATTGCTTGCTATATTGCAGAATGTGGGACTGGACATATCAAGTGATACAATAAATTAACGTGGAAATGGAAAGAGTGGACTGATTTTTACTAAATCTTTCTAATATCTATACGGCTGTCAAGAAGCGTCTAGTGTTGCGTGAGCATGAACCTCATTAGTTGAGTACTGCCATCATTAGCAATCTGCCCTAATTCCAGTCTGTTACGGAGAATGCAGATAATAACTGCCATGGAGAACCTTGTAAATTCTGTAGTTTTCGTCCTCCAATCATGTCTTCCATTAGAAAATTATTTGTTATAATTGGATATGTATAACAAATTTATTGATGCAAACATATAATGAGAAAAAACATATTATAAAATTAGAAATTATATCAGTAAGTGGAGTTAATTGTTTCAATAATCACCCAACTTATATTATGGTCACGATTTACTTAATAAACTTTAAAGTACTTCACAAGTCTCATTGAACTTTGTCCGTTTGCACTCCATCCATCATCCTCAAAATTTTGTTACCTTAGTCACTGACGTTACGTTACGATCGTTAAAAAAATTACAACTCAACAAACAATTGTTTCATTACTCATACAACTTACACTCCGTCAAAGTTTACTCATCAAAATTCAAAATGCTTCCCAATGGTTACTCATCTTTGAGATGTTGCATTATATCCATCATCCGTCATATTTCGTTCCTCTCGTTACTTTGAACATAAATTCCACATGGTAAGATACAAATGTTAAAAAAATTACAATTCAACTAAATTATCAACTCACCAAAATCACCATAAACTTCTTCAAAATCCAATAAAACGTTCTAAATGATTCTTCTAAAAATATCATTTTTCCAATTCTAACGTTACTGTGCAAAAAATAGGTTTCAATCTGAGGCTGAAAATCTTAAGCATAACTTGTTCGACTTGAATAATATTTTGCTTATATTTCACCATTTTGACTTCTAATTACATTCAATTGATCATATATGACCTTCAATCATCGTTTTGTATTTCGAATTAACTCTTGGATATTTGCTCTTTGGTCCCCGACCATTGGATATCTTGCAATTCCACCATTTTCTCGTTCATCGTCTCCAATTTCATCAATCTTTACCTAACAAACACAATATATAGAATTAAGCCATAATTCATTAAATATCCAACAAATACTCTAATTTAAAAACCTAAATAAGTGTAAAAATGTATTTACCACTAGATTTTTTAGGGCTGAAATTGGGGATGTTTTATTGGATTTTAAAGAAGTTTATGGGGGCGTGGAAGTCGCATTTCACATATGATGATTTTTGTGAGTTGATGGTTTGGTTAAGTTGTAATTTTTTTTACGATTGTAACTTACCTGTGGAATTTTCATAAAATAAATTAGCAACGAAGTAAACCGTGACCATGATATAAGTTGGGTGATTATTGAAACAATTAACTCTCGATAACATAAAAAGAATGAATCAGCACTCGGCAAACTGTTGCACCAAATTTCAATTTACTCCATTCTGTCCTGAGTATGATTTTCTATAACCAATCAAACTTAAAATTATTTACTTATACCAAAAAAAAAAAAAAAAAAGAAGAGAAATTTGGTTCATTATGCGTCACACCCCCTGCATCTTGTCTTTTTATAAGGTGCTTTAATTTTGAATCTTATCATGAACAGTATTGTCATCTTGCATCACGCAGGAAAGACCAGGGCTAGAGATGCTGCATTAAATGCCATTCAATCTCCTTTACTGGATATTGGGATAGAGAGGGCCACGGGAATTGTGTGGAATATAACTGGTGGCAGCGATTTAACATTGTTTGAGGTAGTTTTTGCTGCTCTCATTTTTCATAGATATTATTTTATCATCTTTACCAGTATCTTGGCTTACGGAATGGTGTTTTCATTTTATTGTCTAATTCATTCATATTTCTTTTAATACATTTTTCCTCAATGAAGTTTAGAAAAAGGTAACTCTGATATTAATTCCAAATTAGTCAAACAATTCATAATAGACTTCGTAGATATTGTGTTATTTTCAAAATGATAGCGCACAGTCTTTCCTGTTATTTTCCATGTATTAAACAAGATTTTTTTGGAATTTTAGTTTTTGTATTTTACCACTAGTTCTGAAATATTAACTGTCAAATCTTATGGCGAGCTTAAGATACTTATTTTCGCTTCTGTCACTAAGCCATTAACTTCATATACAGTCAAGGATTTAAATTAATCTTCCATAAGTTAGTTCTCCAATAAGAATTAAACATATAAATTATTCAAGAATCAAATGTAAAGTCTCGAATTATGTGTACATTATATATAAGCATTTAGTTAATATAGAGGCTGTTTGACACCCATTTTGTTTGAAAATAGTTTTTGGAATAGTGATTGATAGAAGATTGTGTGGTTAAAAAGTAAGGAGAATTTTTGGATTTATGCGTAATATTATTTTATTGATAGAATGTGTGGTTGAAATAAAGAGAGAGAAAAAAAAAAAAAAAAAATAGATGGGGGTGTCAAACAGGGGCATAGATTAAATGGGTGATTTATCCCAAGTTTATGATACATTTTATATGAAAAGTACATCTATAATGTAGTTACAAGGGTGTCTACCGTCTAATCTCTTGAAGTAAAGTACAAACGGAGTTTTATTTGAAGTGGAACTACTTGCAACTGTTAGAGAGTATATAGGGCATTGATTATTTATTAGTTGAATATATAATTATGCTGATATGTGTATCATTGTTAGGGATTAAATGTTTATTCCGTACTATTGAGAGCAACTAATAACGCAAAATGAAAACAAGTAAAACACAGAATTTAGAGTGGTTCACTCTCAAGTGAGAGCTTTGTCCACTTCTTGATGTTGCTACATGATTTCAATGTACTAAAGAAGAATGACAATGTGTTGTATCATGCTCACACCTCTCTTTTGTGGTCTGTCTACACCAAGAAAAGAGTCTTGCCCTAATATCTTTCATATACGAGGAAATATTAGGGTGACCTAATACATGTGCAGACTTCCCAGAGTACCCTATAACGTTTAAAGTCACACTTAAAAAATTTGACTCTAAGGCTGGTCGAACTGTAGTGGTGGGAAAATTGTACAGAATAATTTGGCTCTCCATAGGGGTGGCTGAGCCGAGCATATGGGTAGCTCGAGCTCGTTTTAAGACGAACTGTGGCCTATGAGCCGGCACATTTGAGCTCGTGAGCACGAGCTCTCGAGTCATCTCGTTTGGTATCGTGGACATGAGCTTCCAAGTTGGCTCATGAGTACAAGCCCACGAGTGCACTCGTAGGAGCTCGTGGGTCTACTCGTTTTCTTTTTTTTTTTTGCTTATTTTTTTTACTTATTTTATTAATTAAAAAAAAATTGCTCATTTTTATGCTTATTTTGTTAATTTATTTTTAGAAAAATGAGCCTACCCGTGGGCTGCTCGGCTCGCAAGGCCCACGAGCATAGGGCCAAGCCAAGCCCATATTTTGGGTATGAGCTGCGCTTGTGGTTGTAAGGGTCGAGTCGACTCCACATCCAATAATCATTATCTATAATTGTCTTACAAGAAACCAAGCTAATGCCAAAAGAAGAATGGGCATACAGTTCTTTTATTCAACAATTGTAGGAATGCAATGAGATTTTTTTATCTAAGTTTGTTTAAACTTTATAATTGGCATCCATAGTAGTTAATTAGTTTCATGTCCCACAATTATCTATATATATATTAAGCTTCCGTTTGAAATCAAATTTATGAATAGTTTATAAATTCATTCAAAGCCAAAAATTAATTTCAACGGCACATTTAAAAGTTCTACTTATTATTAACCGCACATTTCGTGTAACTCACTACTATTCCTCCTTATGAACCATTTATAAATTTGTCAAACAAGGGCTAAGAGTCGCATGAATTGATAATCATTTTATGGTCAATTTTATCCAACATATATTACACTTTTCAATAATACGATTGCATTGAAAATATCTATATATAATTTGTGCTAAATGCTAATGCATTGAGCCGTCTCAAATTTTGTCACTTGTTTGATATTTGTCACTTCAACTGAAAATACTTGAAGCCATTCAACACTCTTTTGAAGAATAGAATGATCCTACCTCCCAACATTCTATACCTTTTTAATCCAAGATCAAGACTTCAATCTCTTCATCTCAGGCAGTGGACTTGATGTCGAGTATGCAAATAAAGTTTCCTACAAACACAACTTCTGTTATAATACACTTGCATTTTAGCTTTCTTCCCTCTCCTGTTTTCTTTCTCAAATATATTTCTCTCTTTTTCAATATTCTTTCTTCCCCCCTTGAAAATGTAATCTCGGGAAATAAAATGATTTAAGGACTGAAAATCAAAGCTACGGCCTGGGCCGTTTATGATTTTGTGTTAAAACAAGAGCTTTGTTTGTATGTCAGTGTCAGTTCCTTCGAGGTTCCCTTTTCGCGCACATAGAGCACACACATATACATACACATTTATATACGAATATATATACCTATTTATTTATAGATATACAATATAACTATCTTTTTTATATCCATCCAACTTCTAAAAATAACATTTTTACAGCACTGCACAATAAATTTAAAAGTAACATGCAACACACTTTTGACTATGACTAGGTTATTATAAATGCTGTTAAAGTGTGAGTAACAAAGTTAGACAACTTTCCTTGTATTTAAATGCTCAAGACAACTATAATTACACAAAACTTTGCAACCAAACCCTGCTAGTGACAATTGATATTGAGGGCAGAAGTCTGACAAACCTGTACCGCTAGTTTCCGAAATAGTATCTTATTCATAGGAACGCTTGTTCTACACTAAGAGCATGAAACACCAATTATTATATATTCCTGAACTTTGGTGTTGTCTTGTATGTGGAAGCAGTTAACCCCTATTTTACGTCTCATATCCATCTGTCTATCTTTTTATTTCCACTTTGATCCGTATGATTGGTGAAGCTCGGGAGAAAAGGTAGAGACCTAATCGTCACATGTATAGTTAGACAACTGGTCACAATCTGAAAATTATGGAAATGAAGTTTAAGCATTTATACTAGATAATGAGATTTAACAAAGAGACGCATTAAATGAACTTCTCGTGTACAATTTTTGTAGAATAAAGGTAGGGTGATGTATCCATCACTATCACCCCAAGCAAAACAAACTCCGCCTTACATAAAGTTGATATAGTACTATCTGGATTTGAATCTCTGTAGTCTATTCCTTATCCTGAAAATCCTATTTCTATTTCTTAATTATAATTCATTTTTACCCAAAATAGGCCTATCTAGTAAGTGGAAGATTAATTAAATTTCACATTACCCTACCATAATATGATGTGCTTTCAATGCCAATAAAAAGTAATCCATCAACTATTACTTACCATCTTCAAAACTTCCTAAATTGCGCCAGTTAGTATATATAAAAGGAAATGAATATTATTCATCTTCAGCAGTTTATGACATTTTGCCGGTGTGTCTGTGTTGCCCTGCATAGGTAAATATGGTATTTTAAATGGATGATTTACTATGACTTTTAGTAGGTACCTAACATATTTCATATCATCATTTACATACTCTCTTTCTTATGTGGATTGATAGGTAAATGCTGCAGCAGAGGTTATTTATGATCTCGTGGATCCAAGTGCTAACCTCATATTTGGTGCTGTAATAGATCCATCACTAAGTGGGCAAGTAAGTTATGATCTGTTTAAACATGCAATTGAACCTGCTTTTGTACATATCACGCGTTATATGAGACCCTATTCAACTGTCCATGCACTTATAGGAATGGAATAGGGAGATGCATGCTAAATGTACTGCGAAATCTGTTATCTGTGGTGCTAGAAAAGGCATATCACCAATTTATGCTGATGGAATCTGCATTCTCGTCTCTTTTGTAATTTTTCCAAGGTAGCCAGTGTTAAATACATCATAGGGGCAACATGACTTGGGGGAAGCTAGAGGGTTGGGGTGGGGGTGGGGGTGGGGAACTTTAGATAATTTTAATATTGACATTATCAGGAATAATAAACATAAGAAACTTGAATTCTTATGATAAATTTAAAGGTGATGTTTCCCTTCGAAGGAAACATTTACTTTTGGAAACCTTGGGCATTGCTATCCATGCTTGTCCTCTTTAATTTGACTTCTGAAGGGGAGATTTAGTGATCAGAAGTTATGATTGGACATAACTTCATTTCTATCAAGAGCTTCAAATGTTTATCAAGAGGCTGAGCTTGTTAAAAGTAAATTGAGGTTTGATTTATTGTAATCATGCTGTACTTACTGTTTGAAGTATATTTATTATATACTTGCACATTGACTTTTTGTACTAAATTATATTTAAAGCTTCAGTAGCAGAATTGTATGTATTTACCCTAACAGATAGCTGTCTGTGCTTGGGATGCCAAAATTAATATTAGACATCTATTGCACACGCTAGTGTAGAATTATAAACTGTAACTTGTTAAGTTAGATGATTGAAACCGCAATGAGGTCTTAAAATATTCAATTTGAAGATGGTTGCTGTTTCAACTGGAATTTTTTTTTTTGTTGGATGTTTCGCAAATGCATAAGATGTAATGCTAACTGGACAAGTGAAAAAACAAATAACTCATCAAGGAACTTATTTTTCTTCTATCTCCCTCTGTATTTTTCCATTTTCATAATGGTGTGTGTGGGTTTGGCTCGGGATTGACAAGTATGAAATTTGACCGTCTTTTGGTTAATAACTTCAAACAACAATGTTCGTGGGACTTTGATCGATTGGTTTGTTTTGGTCCAGGTGAGTATAACTTTGATTGCCACTGGATTTAAACGACAAGAGGAAAATGATGGAAGATCCGTGCAGGTTTCTCTCTCTCTCTCTCTCTCTCAATGTGCTTTGTGCGCGTCTGTCAATTTCTCCATCGCCTTCTTTGTCCCCACATGCACTAGCCACATCCACTCAAATCTTTTCGTATTGTTCCTTGGTCAATGGTTGAAATGCAGGCAAATCAGCTGAGACAGGGAGATACCAGCTTTGGAATCAATAGGCGACCTGCATCATCATTGGAAGGCGGTTCTGTGGAGATCCCTGAGTTTTTGCGGAAGAAAGGACGCTCTCGCTATCCAAGAGCTTAAACATATAACTAGACTTTCCTTCGACTTGATTCACCATCTCTGTACAGGATTTTGGTTATGCTTCAAATGAGAGTTTTAGCTTCGAGATAGCACAGAACCCCCACCCCTTCTGTAATAGGACATAGCGGATATGTTGATCAGTGAACTGACACGTTTAAACTATATAATCATGTAATTTGTTCTACTTCTATCATAATGAAGTGAAATAAGTTGGGAGTTTCCTGTATAATGAGGGAATAGAAGCATATTTGTGTGCGATGAATATGGTTAAGTCTCCAAGTTTGATTCCTCTCTTGCATTTGAAGAGTTGTTATTTGTGTGGACTCACTACAAATTAAATTTCAAAGTACAAACTCTGCATATTTTCTTTACGGATTAAACTACTTGTACAGGAGAAATATCCCAGATGCAGTGTTGGTAGCACTACATTGATAGCCAACACTGCATTTTTTGGACAATGTCCAATGACAAGATGCCACATCTTGTCAAGCTGTATGTATAGATTCCCTGTACATACAACAATAATTAATTTTAACAATATATTTCATGGAATCCACAATTTTTTAATACACCAAATAGGAACTTAATAGACATATCATAAATATTTAAGTTGTGACAAACGTATGCTTGACTCCCTTTTAAACAAGTGGCAATCTCCACTAAATGGTTGCATGCAATCTTCTCTATAACAAGAGAAAATCATGCAATGAAATATATCATTGGTAGGGATCATCATCATTTGTCTAAGTAACGGTGGATCACTTGATTTATTGTACAATACATTAAAATGCATCTGAATAAATGAATCGAAAGTTGATTGTCAATTTAACTGATAATAATCTCTACTAATAATAAATTATATCATTGCTCAGAACCAAAAATATCCTTCCATCGAATTCTCAATCCCCATTGGCCAAAATGAGAAAATCAAAAACCTCCTAAAGTCAACGGAATTCCCATCACTTGACCCCCATCATCAACTATACTTCATTCCCACATAAAACAGATTAATGCATCCTTCAACACACAAATAAATGGGAATAGAATAAAAGGAAAAAGCTCCCACATTTTTCATTCATGCAAAAAGAACCCGCCCCTATAATGACTCCCCGAAATCCAAATCAGTCCAGATCAGTTTCCGCTGGAATTCAAGAAACTACAAACACCCAATGATGACAACAAAGTAGTCGAACCACAGAAAAGACTGACCGAAAACTGTGATGGAAAACAGTTATACACCACTTGTGAAGATACAGTAGAAGAGTGGACATGAGAGACTAAAGAGACTTGAGTCGAGGTGGCTGGTCGGGTTTGTATTCCGAATATATGTGGTCAGGAAGACTTTCTCAAGGATTGGATTGATTGCCCTGCTTTTGATTCTTCATTACTGAATAACAATATAATTTCAGCTAGTGATTTTTTATTTATTTTTAATTCAAAACATCAGGCATAACCTTAGTGGGTTTTCAAGCGCCACCAAGGAGCGCTGATGGGGGTATGGATTCCCCAACCATATATATAAAAGCAAAAACCATGGGTACAAAAGGAAGGGAGTGCGTAAACCTGACCTTCTAATGGCAATGAGATCCAACATGTGAAGAGAAGTAAAAATAGAGTAAGTACTACTTTCCACACAATGCAAGCAAATAAAAATCGACCTAACACTCTAATATTAGGAAAACCATATCTATCAATCTCTACAAGAGCACGAAGTCCGCGTGGAAGATCAAGAGCACAATATTTTCCTGAATGATTGGTATTCTATAAGAAATTAGTACTAGTATCCCATTGCTAATTCTTGGGTATCAACTAATAATTATAGAACAAACTTCAAACACTCCTAAATTTTTTGCTTCAAAAGCTGAAAAACATGAGGATGGTTATTTATACAACACAAAAAAATGATTTACTGAACTACAGAATTATAATGGCAGTTTATTGTGTCCAGGTAAGGACACCAATTCCCATATCTTGATCGTCCCATCATCGCTTGCAGAGGCAAGAAGCCGATTTTCCTGCCATTTTTCGATAAAGCAAACATATATAAAAGGTCCCTCTTCATTAAGCAATAGAATGCATAAGCAGAGTTTAATAATTAGGAATAATAGGAAACATTATACCCAAAGCTCTAGCAAGCCACAAACCAAACATACAGCTGAGATAAAATAAGTCTACCAGTGATATGGATAGTGTAACCTAGTTGGTGAGCCAAGTTTTTTCCATAACACGCGGCATTATCAAATCCTCTAAGAGAAGGTTAGTTGAACAGGCTGAATTCAGTTTTGACAATTGTGAGTTGAGTTACTCAAGCATCTGCCTCCATTAGTTCAGAAGCAACAAGTTGGTAGAACCAACTACACGTGTATTCACAAGGAAACCCAGTAAATAGGAATCTATTCCAGAAGAGCAATCTTTCAATTACACTATTCCTTCTATTTGAAATCAACCATACGCTGATCACGAAATGTTATACATGGATGAAGGGAAAAGCTCCAAGAAAGTATAGAACAACTAAATTCGGTTAATGGTGAAGTTCATCTCCAATCCTTTCATTCGGAAGTACTTAAACGGTTGCACAATTGTAAAGGGAAAAGCAACTAATAGCATACAACTCCAGTAAAGTGACATGCTAGTTAAGTGAGTAGGAGATTTGCTATAAATCAGCTGCCAGGCCCCAAAAACTACATAAGAGCATTACTAGAAATGACTCTCTCATCCCGCCCATCAGATTCATTATAATCTATATCATACACAGACTGATTCACAAAATCTCGTGTATTTGAAAAAACAATAGATTTACCATGGAGCTCCATTTCACAGAATTTACATCCATGTCGTGAGCCTTGTCTTTCTTTAGACGCAGTTGATATGTGGGTCCATCAACCTGTAACGAAAAACAAGAAAAGGTAATTGTAACTACAGCAAAGCAGGAATAAACTAAAGATTGAGTTCAGAAAATTCCCCATGATTCTGGAATACTAACTTCGCAACACCGCATTTTCTATGATAAACACATTGTCAAAACAGGTTCAGTCTATCAAAACAAAATACTACTACATGCATAGGCAGAACGAAATTGCGGGTCTAGTTAACCCCCTTTTTGTCACCTCCTGCAACTCATGACGATAAAATAATTCAATTCTCAATGAACAAATGTTTCAGTGTGAAATTCTTAAAGCCTGCTCAGTTCCATATGTAGAAAGGTTAAATATTCAGTTCCTATATACCTGGTGCAGGTTGGCCTATTACCCAAGGGAGTATGCAGAAAAATGGACAATTCACATCCTTAGTCATCCATGAAAGCAGTAACTTTGGTCTCTTTTTTTCATTTAAACCCACTTCCCTCGGACCATCTAATGCTTGCACATAGAAGAGACTTGTCCTACTAGTCATGAAATGAAGAAAACTAAGAAAATGTAGGAAAAGATTGGTCTAGAAAACTAGGTTCCATGTGTAACGTCAAACATATGTTTAATCACAGCATCACAGCATGTCATATAGGCTAGCAGAACAAGAATGTCAAGATTTTATGGCTTCAGTAAGTGAAGCAGAGAGAGAGAGAGAGAGACCCACAAGGAAAAAATCGAAAGCAATAAGAAAAACACAAGTGATGTGCCCTATGAAATGAACCAGGGATCAAGATGGTTAAGAGGGAGGAGGTCTATCCATACCAAACTATCCTTGTTCTCCACAAATAGACGGATAGTATCATCAGCTGCTCCACTGGCAATTATTCCTTCCCTGTAAATATTCACAACTAAAATGAGCCGATGAGAAGTCCCAAAACAGATTGTACGCCCAAAATAATTAAAAATCACCAAGTTTTCCACATACATATTTAAACAAAAGACTGAGTGTGATGAAAGGGGCAGAGGAAAACAGTAAATTAATTGCCATATCTATCTTGCTACCTTGACCAATGGACTGAAAAAATTGTTCGATCATGATAGCCAGAGAGGGTACAAAGATGTGACCTGAAAAAGCAAAAGAAAGTAGTTTATCAGTTTGCTAATTTTCCAGCCAGGAAAGCAGACAGGCCATGTAAAAGTAGTTTTCAAAACACTTGCGGCACTCCATTCATATAAAAAAGTTGTAAATGTATAAGAATTCCATTTAGTCCCCTCAGACAAAGATCTAAATATATAGCTTCAATCTAACAACATTTGACACTTCCCAGACAAAAAACTTTTTAATATACACAAGGATTCTACACAAAGTTGTTTAAGAAATCCAGGTTATAAGTTGTGATCATATTGATGTGTTACGTGTTCTCTAACCAGTCATTACAATGAAAAAGAAATACAATTGCACCCATAAGGTAAGGACACATATCATATATGAACTAGTTAATCTACCGTTTTGATTGCTCAATTGTACAAAGTTCGTAATAGCAAAACAAAGAGGGGCCGTGGGTTACGGGTTCAACATTATATGAGATCTTTTCATTTTACAAATGATGGATCTTCATATCTTTACTTTAAGAATCCCCTTTGTGCCTGAGGGGGTCATAATATATACCTACATTTTACCTAAACTACCTTTGATGAATAAGCCCATGTTTGAGCCCCATTTTTGAAAAACTCATTTTTCCCCAACATTTTCAACCACATATTCCTATCCTCTTCTTGGCACCATCAGGTAACATTAATGGAGTTCTAAAATTTCTCTTTAATGAAATGAACTATCTTCTTCCTTCCTATGCTGCTCTCCTTGGCACCACCTAAAAGATGGATAATGGAATTACAGAACTCTCTCAAGGCTCAAGCAACTAAATATATTGGTTTGATCAGAAGGAGATTTAGGTGACAGTTGGAAAGTGGTATCTTATGTAACCTTGAATTCAAATGGATTAGATGAAGGACTAATAATTTTCTTGCACCATCACCATGCTCTCAAACATTGCATTAATCAGCAGTAAACATCTTAGCTCCTACTATTTATACCCATTTAATGTACTATGCACATGGCTTTCTCGTAATCCTTCAATAGTTTCCTAATTTTCTGTCCCCTTAATTATAAGGACTATCATACAAAAATAAGCATAATCATGAAACATGGCACGTATATTATCTTTTGCATATTGCTTAACAAAGTGTAGATATTTTATTTTTTGCAATATTAATCAAGTGAATTATGAAACTCACAATACAAAAGAAACATATATTGAATAACCCCTGAATTCAAATGGATTAGACGAAGGACTAATAATTTTCTTGCATCATCACTATGCTCTCAAACATTGCATTAATCAGCAATAAACATCTTAGCTCCATACTAATCAGACCCATTCCATGTATTGGACAAATGACTTTCTCGTAATCCTTCAATAGTTTCCTATTTCTCTGTCCCCTTAATTATCTGACATGTACCAAGAAGCTGTAACATCAAGTTCACGAGATAGATGCAAGTTTAAACCCTCTAGTTATGGAGATAAAATGCAAAGTTAAAAAGGACTCTAAAAGTTCATCTCAAGCAACGGTAAAGAAGAGGAATAAAACACACAAATGATAATTTGCTCACCAAGGTGCATATCCATCACCTGACTGCATCCTCATTATGTCAGCACCCCATATCTTAAGAGTAAGATCATCACTGCAAAAGCAATTTGACTAAATTATACATCCCTTCACAACTACTGATCTACTAATAATTGCATTACAGCTCTAATAATAATTGGAAATTGCAATTCTCATCAAACTTAAATAAAATGGCATAAAAACGTGTAAAATGTCATGCGCACCTACAGGTAACCATTTTGTCTCCATCCAAATTGAAAGATAAAGCCCAGACTGATGATATATGTCCACTGGAAATGCAAAGACAGTTACATGAGATTTTAACAAAATCATAAACAACCTGAAAGCAAATAAAGGGAAAATGATGTCAAAACTGATAAGCAAGTGAAGCTCAAATAATAACCATGAATAACAATAACATAAAGGAAATAAATCTTAAAATTTTATGATACGCGTTGACACCACAATCTGTTTAGGGGAAAGATCTGATAACTCATGGGATGGGACAGAAAGTATATAAAATGAGATATGGCAAAGACCTTTGGCTTGGCAGTAAGAGCAAATTTTTTACCTGATGTTATTGCCACACACTGGATGGACTCTGTAATTCAGTTAATGAGTTCTATTTCAACTGATTTTATTTTTCGACTTCTAAAGGTTGATATGCAGATCAGAAGATGTTAATGTTAATGGATCAATTGTACCTAACCTATATGCTCAAGGCTGTGGGTCAAAGTAGCAGGCGACAGAGAATCAATATGTTTTCAAACTTAATACTGGTTTCTACATCACCATCTTGAGTTTGAGGGAGAGTGCTAAACGTTTTATTTTTCTTGTTCAATCAAATCCTAGACAAACAGGGTTTTCTTTGTTTCCTTATTAGGATATTATGTCAACTCTGTTGATTATTTACCTAATAATTTGATTCCGTAGATTCTTTCAATTTCTTTGCGTAAGATATATTATGAAAGGTTCTTATAAAAAAGATTATGGCAGGTATTCATAGAGAAGATTATGCTAAGTAGTTTTACCTTTTTTATTTTGGTTATTTGTAACCCTATAAATAAGGTCTTTCACATTGTAAGCAGTAAGACATAAGACTTATACAAATTCTCTCTCGTTCTCTGTACTTCTATCACAGTTTCTTTTCCTGTATAATTTCCAATGTCTGAGAAAATTGTTTTCACCTTCACTATTTTATTATCACTGTAAAGATATTAAGGTAGAAGTCTTACTGAAATAGATTATATAGAAATAAGTCATGTTTCAATTAGCTTTGCAATGTCATTGAAAAGCATTTCAAATGTTTGAATTCATAACAGTTGATACTTGAATGTACATACGCATGTTTACAAGGGCAGTGTTGATATTCATGTTAAACTTTAGAATGCTAGGCAGAAAGAAAACATGGAATAAATTTAACTAATGATAATATACTAATTTAAAAATCATTAGTAGGTTATCCTTCTTTTTAAATCAGAATAATTGTTGACCTGAAATTCGTAAACCAAGAGGTGACCACAGATTAAGTAAACAAAGAAAGGTTTGAAACTGTGACTCAGTTTATCCAATCGTATTAGCTCCTACTTAACAGAGAAAGGAGTAGAGTGGTGGTATATGGAATCAAGAGACAAACCAAAGGACAAGCATTTGAAATGATATATTAAAAGCCTGTTTGGCAGTTGTTTATAATGGATTTAATTTATAAATAGATACAAATGAGTGGTGACTAACTAGGTTGTACTAGTGGGTCATACGAAATGTGTGAAGAAAAAGTTAATTGACCTATTATAAACAACTTACAAACAGCTGCCAAACAGGCACTAAATCACAGTTCATAACGAGTGTTACTATTAGAAAGCTTTTAAAATAGTATGAGAGATGGAACAAGCCATGGGCAAATAAACATGTGCCATACAATTCTCTCAAACACGAAGAACCCGTGCAAAACCATACCTATCAGATTCACCTAAAGTTTGAACACAATGCCAATCATTGTTGTCCCCATCTTCAGCCCAAATCTGCCAGAGTTTGATGCATGTTATTCAATATCTTCCAGCATTTCAAAAAAAATAAACAGAAGGTACACTGGTTAAACATCAAAGTAGAAATGCATGACTAGAATAATAGGATATTCGACTATCTTATACACCTTAATAGTGTTGTCATAGCTACATGAGAACAGGATATCCATAGATGGATGCCATTGGACCATTTTAACATCTTGAGTATGTCCTTGCAACACCGAAACACAGTCAAACTCATTGCCGGGTAATACTTCCCATATCCAAACCGATTTATCTCGCCCACAAGTTGCAAGCAGTGAGCCAGATGCATTCCAAGAGACACTTTTGACTTCATTTTCATGACCCTGTACGCAAATTCAACATTTGCATCCATATAAAGACAGCACAAGCCGGAGAGATCTTACAACTATTGAATAGAGGAAAAAATACTAATCAATTGCATCATGTGTTAATGCTTTGAGACCAAAGGTCAGAGGTGGGGTATCTGAATGGAAATTGTTTTAAACATTGTATAACTAGTTAGGACTCAGGAGAAAATATTAGCAGTTTTGGCAGAATATATAATATGATATACTTTTCTTAACAGTTTGATATGGAATTTGAAAATTAAATTATACCTCTAGAGTGGAGACACATTCATAATCACCACCAACATGCTCCCAAATAGCAGTAGTCGCATCAAAACTTGCTGTCGCTAACAATTTGCCAGATGGTGACCAAGAACATGATCTAACAGTCCTAGTGTGTGTCTCATCCAATACTGCCTGCATGATCACGTACTTAGTATCACATTAAAATGAAGTCACCAGCATCGACAGAAAAAAGAATGAAAATGAAGACACTCAATAATCAAAATTAAAATCCATATACATATGAACATTATTTGAATAGAAAATACAGTTTAAAAACTATGCAATATACCAAATATGAGCGTTTGAAGTCAAAATGAGGGCGTTGGATGAGAAAAAATAGTTGTATTCCCAGTTTTGGGGGCAAAATACTAAGCCCTAAAATAAAAAACATTTCCAAGATCAAATGCGTTTTCATAGCAGTTGACCCAACTTGAAATAGTTTCATTTATTTTTAGAAGTAATATTCAATTCCACCCCTCAATCAAGTTATCATTTCTTATCCAACATAAATGGAAATACAAAATTAAATCAATGAATCAGATTCCAAATTATCAGAGAATTAAAGTTGTACAAAATATAAAAAAACACACATTTTTTTTCCATTTCTAGATATAATTATATTGATTATCACCGAACCACATTTATTGTTACGTTTATAAGCGAAACCCAATCTGAAAATCGAACAAAATAATCCAAAAATTGTACCTTGCACTGAAAAGAGCCGGTAGCAGGGCTCTGTTCCCAGATTCGTACGGTCTTGTCGCCGCTACAAGAAGCAAGTACGGCGGGGATACCATTGACGCCTGTCGCCGGTTTCCAGGAGAGGCTCCAAACCCTATCGGTGTGGCCTTCGAGTACCTGCTTTTCCTTAAGATCAAAATCGCCTGTGAAATTCATCGCACAACTTTCAGAGATAAAGTAAACAAATTTTATGTTTCGACAAATGAAGTGTAGGGAAGTACACGCGCCGCCGCAGTTAGTGGCGTATTGCGCAGAAGTGAGAGTGTGGTGGACTCGTGCCGATATTGCTCGGGATCAAAGGAAAAGTGTAATGACCATAAAATATCTCAGTGCCCCTGTGATTTATTAATTTACACTTTGATCCCAGATTCATAAATCATTTTCACTTTTGACTCTATGGCTGTAAAGTCAGACCTCAGTCCAATAATTATTAATAAAATTTTGTGAAATCAATTGTGTTCTGTAGGCACGATTTAGCATCTGTTTGTCTATTATTATTTCAAAAGATTATTTATTACAGTAAAATTTTTCATCACGCATTCACCTAATAAAATATTCTACACACAAACTAATAAAATTACTTTACTTTTCAACCACACGTTATCCAAAAAATACTATTTATTACTCTATTTTTCTCCCAATAATGAGAGATAAACACACTCTTAATGGTTCTGCTATCTAATAATAATATAAAATATCAAAAAGAGATTAAGTCCATGACATCTATTTTAATGAAATTTTTTGGAAAAAATTAGTTTTGGAATAGTGATTTTTAAAGAATGTGTAGTTAAAAAGATTTTAGATTTACGTGTAAAATATTATATTGTGTGAATATGTGATTGAAAATGAATTTGAAAAAATAAATTGATTTAATAGATGTCAAACAAGAGTTAATTAATTGAACCACGTCCTTTGGAAAAAGTATCTATCTGGATTATCATTTTTTTTTTTTTGAGTTATCTTAATATTGAATTATGGGTGTATTTGAGCTATATTATTTTGCAAGAATGTGTTTTGAAATAATAGATTGACGGAGAATGTGTAGTTGAAAAAGAAGGAAATGTTATTGATGTGATAGAAAATATTATTTTATTAAAAATGTGTGGTTGAAAATGAGTAGAAGAATGAGAATGAAAATTTTAATGTGTATCAAACAGGGGCTAAATACTTCAAGGATTTTTCTAAAGGTACATAATTTTTTTAATAGAAGTAAAACAAGGAGACGGCTATCTCCATGTGATTGGCTGCTGCCAATGGCTATCTCGATGCTGAAATAATTCTTCGCCTTTCTACCAACTGATCAATATTAAACAAAAGTTTGTAATGCACTTAATTTGGTTTCCATATATGTATCACTAGAATCTGAATTTGTTGTGTTTTGGGTAAGATTAATTAGATGCATTGATGGAAACTACCCAACCTAAGAAGATAACTCTTGTCAGTGAAGTGGCCACCATACCTGGATGGTCACTTCCTTTCTATAATGTCAAAGTTGTGTGAATAAAGCAATTGTAGAATGCAGAGTCTTTTCCATATTTTATATTAGCCTCTTATTCTATGTAGTTTGTTGTCTTCTTTATTGAATTTACCCTTTAGCATTAATTCATATGTAGTTTGGTAAGCTTGGAGTGATGATGTTTTGTTCTATGTTCTAGCTTTGAGTAATATGTCAGTTGAGATTTAGACCAATTAAAAAGCAACTCAACTAGCTAAAGTCAAGTTTACAGTTCTTTATAAGGGAATTATTGTAGAATTAGTGATCATAGTGAAGCCCAAAATATACAGATAAACATGAAAACAAGTAACCAAGACTAGAAAAGTACTAACAAAGCGTAAGTAGACATACCGTAGTCATTGCCATGGTTTTCGATAAAAAGGGAGCATGGTCCCAATTTTTTGTGTACTCGATCCAACTGAGCATTATTTGAACATCACGACACACATTTTGATGGATGTGATAGCAGTCACTTATATGTTCTCGCTCACACTTAGTATTATTTGAACTTCGTAACACGCATTTTGATAGATGTTGGCACATTCACTCACACAAGTGCACAACTAACTAATAGAACAATCCTTAACTTTATTGGTTTTTAAATTTCAGCCCCTATATCCTAAATTTCTGGATCCAACCCTCATCTATACGCCATCATCCATAAGTTCTCAAATATGAGCAAACAATTTTAAGAGTATGTTTGATTGCGAGTATGGAATTTGTATTGAAAGAAAATAAATTATAGGCAATTCAATTGCCTAGAAATTATTTTTATGAAAATTATTAATTAAACGTGTTTGATTGTTTTAGTTTTAAACGTAAAAATTATTATGCTTGTCCAATTTTTATTGGTGGGTAGTGAGAGAAATTGAGTAGATGAGAGAAAGAGTGAATTACCCGAAAATTAAAAACCACATCTCTCTAAAGAATATTTTCCTTGTTTTCAAGGAAAATAGGAAAATATGGTTATGTAACCAAAAGTAGGAAAAATTTTGATGTGGAAATTTTTTTTCAATCAAACAGCACAAAAGTAGAAAATTCGGTGGAAAAAATACATTTCCTATGCAAAATATTGACAATCAAACGCACCTTAAGTTATTTAAGATCAGGAGTCCCAAAAATACAAACGTAAATGCAAAATTAGTGAATATCTTACATTTCACATATTATTCTCGAATACTTTTATTTTGGCCTCTATTTGGTTCCCATTATTAGTCAATAATTCTCATTATTTCTCATTTTATGGTGCCCTCTTTTTCAACAAGCATGGGCTCACCTCCTGCTGTGATTGATGTTAAATTTGTCTACTTTGCAATCATTTGGATTGCATTATTTGCGCCCCACTACTATAAATACAATTTTTCATTATTGCCTCTATTTGTGTCATTTGTCATCAAAAAAACAAGGGCCTAATGGTCCATTTGAATGCCAACGGTTGGATGGAATTTATTCTTTCCGGACATGTAAAATGACGTGTGCTTGTCATGGATACTATAGCAAAACATGAGAGGGTTGAAAAATGAGAATTCATGGAAAATAATGGAGGTCAAACGGGGACTTTATAGTCTTTTTGCATATTCTGTGAAGTACAAGTTACTAAGTGAAACTGCAACGAAAGAAGAATAAAAACATCAAAATCATATTTATGTGCGACTAGGATTTATTACTTTTACCTTCGATATATGGCGAGATGTGAATGACAAACAAAACTGGGGAAAATTGTAAATTTCAATTTTCCATGGTGCTTTATTTGATATTAAGAAAAATACAGGGGCGAAAGCTGAAACACCCTCTCAACAAAAACCCTAACAAAACCCTTCTCTCTGCTTTGGTCGTTATAATGCATTAAAACTCTTTCACCCGTCGCCCAACCTCTCGCAATTATATATGTCTGTAAGTGTATTGAAGTAAGAATTTACTTGAATGGTAGTGAAATTCTTGATTTATTGTTAATTTTTTAGGTTATTCAGTCAGTGAAGTCGCAGTGAAGTCGGAGTTGAACCAGAGATAATTTTTGGGTGTTTGAGATAATGTTGAGAAGAAACGTAAGGCTAAGAAGGGAGTATCTCTACAGGAAAAGTTTGGAAGGCAAAGAGCGTTTGCTCTATGAAAAGAAGCGGAAAATCAGAGAAGCTTTGGAAGGTAAAATAACTGTTAATTAGAAAAATAAGAAATACTAATCAAGGTTACAATTATTTTTACCTAAAGCAAAAAAATAAAAATGGTCAAATCTATGTGTAGATTGCTAACAGTTTTAATTTATTTATTTGCTTATGGACAGAGGGTAAACCGATTCCTACTGAGCTCAGGAATGAAGAGGCAGCCCTTCGACAAGAAATTGACCTTGAAGATGAAAACACGGCTGGTATGCACCTTCAATTCTATGATATATAGCTTGAATAAACATAATATGCATAAAAGGCTTCATGTCATAAAATGTTAAGACCACAACCTTAATTCTTTATCCATACTTGGTTCTGGATATGAAGAAATGTAGGCGGACTTATATGTTCAATATGTATAGTAGTATTTTTTTCTTTGTTCTTTTTCTAATCTTAGATTTTGGGAGAAGGAGAATAGGGTGTTAAGTTTGAGATGTGAGAGCCTTTCTTAAAATATACATTAGGAGAATAACCAATAAGAAAACAGAGGCTTCTTTTCATTGAAATTTGGACGAACAAGTGATGAGTGAAAACATTTGAGAACTATAAAGGATGGATGAATAAGCATCAAGTTGACTTCTTTTGCTTGTGTATGATGTATTCTGTGAATGAAATTGCTGTTATCTGTCTCAATTTTACTCAAAAGCATGCCTTCTAATTTTGCTCAAAACTCTGCAATTAAAATTGCTCCAATGAAGTCCAATTATTAGGGTCCTCCTTGCAGGCAGTGAATTGACCGGTTTGACAATATTATTTTTCTTTTAAGCTTTTCGCTGTAACCTGCCATGGAAGAAAAATCCCAGATAAAATTGGGTTCGTACTGTAGTGAGTGTGTATGATGTATCATCACTATTTTTGTTGTGTCTAGGTGACTGCAAACTTATGAACTTTGACCACCTGAACTAAAAGTAATGCATATCACATCAAAGTGTTGGAAGCTGTCATTGAGAGTTTGAATTTTTTTTATAGCTTTGCAAGGGTTCTGTTTTGTTCTAGACATATTGATCTCCAATTAATCAGCTACGAATTAAAATAATGGAAATGCTATATGTAGAACTTTGCAAGCAATGTTAATTTCTTCTTGCAAATTGATTTAATGGAATTTCAGAACTCTCACTCACCACCCCAAAGCTTTTATACTGCTGACATGCAAACATTCAAGCATTTTCATTATGTGCCTAACCTATCATAATATAACATTAATAGATTGAATTACCAAGCAAAAATTATACAAATTCTTCTTAGACATCTGTTTTGATTACAGAGGCAATGAGGGGTGCTAACCCAATTACCCAGCCTTATTTTGAAAAATCTATTGTCATTGTCTTTCATGAGTCAAGTATGCAAACCCTTAGATTCTCATTGTTGTTGATAAACTGGAAGAGCCTGTTTTTATGGACAAATTATTTATTATCTTGAAGGAGGTCTGCGCATATGTAGGATGGTTTCAAGGTAAATAAATTTCTTGCAGCCAGATTATGATTTCTCATTTATGAGAACAAGATCACTGCTGCAAATATGGAAATACCACAATCTTATCCCTGACTTTGTGAGAGTGTGTGCAGTAGACGAGGACATTCTCACAGTAATTAGTATAGTAATGATACATGCTGGCATTCCTTTTTCTAGATGGATGGTCTTGATCTTTATTGGTGGCACCTCTCTCAAACCCTATACATGAAGAGGGCTAATGATCTCTCTTTACTGTGCCTTTTGAGGCCCAATCTCCTTCCTGAATAAGGTGCCATTAGAAGAATGTGAATGCACCTGCTTCACAAATGTGTCATCATTCAACGTAGAAATTACGACTATAATTTCTTTTGACACTGACTAATAAATCCTCGGGGCCACTGGTTCCTCCACTTGAAAATACTTTTTGTAACGTGATCCTACATTCTCCATTATTTATGTGTTATATATTATATAGTACATAACTTCGATCTATACGGTGGTGTCCTTTCTAGTAGTTTGTATAAAGTAGGCCTCTGCATGATTTCCCATGGGTTGAGTTGATATCCCTTCTGGTGTCATTTTAGAATGGGCCAGCCGGAGTATTATTTGGTACATAAGATCCCAAAGAACGAATCGTGAATCAAAAGGGATCAATTTTCTAGTAATTGGTGTCAAAAGATGTGATTTATGGTCTATGGAAATGACTTGTTTCCATATTTCTTTCCTAATTAACAGGAAAATAAAGACATAGGAGCTCAACTCTCACTCAATTTATGTTCAGTGGTCCTTATCCACGTTGGAGCTAGGAGAAACAGCTACTTTTGGACTTTCTAACTTCAGCTAGCTAACTGGTTCACTACTAGCTTTCAACCCTTTGGAAAACATGCCTAGTTTTCCTTCTAATTATTTTTTTAGTATTAACTAAGCGAGCAGTAAGGTGAAGTATGAAGCCATTTAGTAAAGAAGCCTCTGCATGATTATCTATGGGTTGATTGATATCCCTTATGGTTGTGATTTTAGAATGGACCAACGTGAGATTTTTTTGATTAATACTTTTTTTGAACTTTTGAACTAAGATGTAAGGCGAAGTATGAAGTCTACAAGTATCCTCATAGAGAGCACATCGTTTGATAGGGAAAGATGAAAATCCAACAGGATGGAGCTGAGCTCTTCATTTGGAAATCATGCTTGAAATTAGATGTATAAGCCTTGTTCTATGAGAATATCTGTTTGGTTGTAAAGCTTGCCATGTCACCGACCGATTGAACGCAAGAGTAACATGTAATGTTTGACTTCCCTATAAACATGTTGCCTATTATATTGGTTTGGCTATAGTATTATTGCAGTCTTCTCATTTTCATGGTAAAATTGATTCCATTTTGTCTGTTGGTGTCTGATATCCTGATTCCAATTGTATTTATGTAGTTCCTCGTTCAACAATTGATGATGAATATGCAAATGCGGCTGATAGAGATCCTAAGATTTTGCTTACCACATCGCGCAATCCCAGTGCTCCTCTTACACAGTTCGTAAAGGTTAGGCTAGTCTCTAAATTTTCCAAATTTTTTGCTCCGTTTATTTGAACTTGGATTTGTTAATGATTTGTTTCTTTTCGGTTTTATGTTTTTGCATACATCATTTATTAATAGATATTTGCTTTCTTTCCTAGGAATTGAAGTTCGTCTTCCCCAATGCACAACGAATGAATCGTGGTGCTCAGGTTGGTCCATCTATTTACCATAATTTTCTATTTTGGTTGCTTTTAATGCATTGTTTATGGGGTAATTGTTCAACTGGAGGTTTAGAGGTGTAGAGATGAGAGATATGGACTTGGGATGAGATGCTTTACGAATTCTATCAGATGTCTTATCATATGGAACAAACTTTTAGTTCTTTGAATGCACAGAGAGCTGGCTGCAATGTGGGAAAACTTGTAGGAACTTTCAAGCCATTCAAATTGTGGAAGTGACATGGTCCATACTCTTGTACTGAACTTAGGCGCATAGTGGAGATGAATTATAGAATTATCAGGTTGACAAGGCCTACGCTGAGAGAAAGTTTAGCTTACATGACTGGGTAGATATGTTAAATAATGATTTACACTGTAATAACTATGGCGACGATCATAATTATAGCAATTTTCAATTAGCAATCATTGAATGTACTATGGACTTGAGAGAACAAAATATGTCAATCTGAATATTGGAGTGATTATTTACAATAACTTGATGTCCTTTACAAATATCCAAAATGTAGTGCCATTTCACAGATTCTTTCTGGAGGTCATTTCTTATATTACTACATCATGATGAATTTTAATTAGGTTTATACTTTGTATTGTTTCCTGTCCTCCAATATTTTATTGGGTTAATGAATTCACCGAGGTGTGAACATGTATTGTATTGGCTTAATAAGATAACACTATGAGTCAACTGGATTTGACCAAATGGGAATTTTCTATATGTTATCATCAAACCATACATCTTTTGAACTAGTTGATAATCCTTGTTCCATTCTTCTCAGGTTATTTCTGAAATTATTGAAACCTGCAAAGCACATGATTTTACAGATGTTATTTTAGTTCATGAACATCGTGGTGTGCCAGATGGTATGATTATAAGCCATCTTCCTTTTGGTCCAACTGCTTACTTTGGATTACTCAATGTGGTAAGTAATTCTGCCTTTCCGTATAAGCTTCATCACACCATTTTGTAGTCCAAGACATGTTGACCCACCATTCTTTTGTAGGTTACAAGACATGATATCAAGGATAAAAAGGCTATTGGAACAATGCCCGAGGCTTACCCACATTTGATTCTTAACAACTTCACTAAACAGGTACTACTTTATGCTCACTTTTGCATGCATCTAACATTCAGAGTCCTATTATAAATCCAAATAATTATGTTAGCAATGGGAACCTGACTAGGTATTGTAGTCATGGGACGCGTCATGATTCTGGGAGTGGGTATGTGTTTTACGGGAGGGTGTGGTGGTGGCTTATCGGCTAATTTCTTTAATGGTTACATTTCTTATAGAACTGTTGATTTTTGGCAGACTGGTCAAAGGACAGCAAACATTTTAAAGCATTTATTTCCAGTTCCCAAGCCAGATACCAAACGTATTATCACTTTCGCTAATCAATCAGACTATATATCATTCAGGTTGGTATCTTGTGCATAACGGTTGCTGCATTTTTGGTATCTCTGTTAAGCAAATGTTTGTTTCAGTTCAGATGTTAAATAGTTCAATCGGGTTGTAGTTGGGTGCAATTCTGTCTGAGAATGATTGGAAGATGGAAGGATATGTGGGATACTATTATAAGTAGGAGTGTAGAACAAGATGACAGGTGGAATATATTCTTTGGGACATTCAAGATTTTGGAAAGATGAAATCAAAATGGCGACTGCCTTAATGCTCAGCCTAAGGAACAGATGAAAACTTACTAACCGGAGGACGTTATGTAGTGCTGGGGCAAGTAATTGAGCAAAAAATTGAAAACTTGAAGTACTTTTAGGGTTCATTCTGTTTCTTTTTTCCTTTATTTTTTGGTTTGCCGAATTTTTCTTTTAAGAATAGGGAGAGGTAGACTAAAATTTACACTTGCTGACGTAATTGCAAAAGACTTGATTCCATTAGACCCTTGGATAGGTATAGCAGTTAGTTGAATGTGCCAAAAAAGGATTCGTGTTTCTGATCCCAAGTTTATTAGGGCCCTGTTTGGGAGAAATTTTCATCAAATTTTTAGTCAGAAAATGACCGTTACAGTCAAGAAGTGGGGACCACATTAGAGAGGAGCAGTCAAATATGGCTGCTGCTTTGCTGGATAACGGTCAAAAAAACAATTGTAATTGGTTTGAGAATTTCTCCCAGACAGGGCCTAGGTATAAGGCTTGGTTTGTTGTTGTTGGTTTGGAGTGAGGAGGGTAAAAGAAATGGATAGCAAAAGGCACGATCACGAGTCCTTGGTTGGTTCACGCAGAGATAAATGTATTGACCTCGAGCCTTGAGATTTAGCTCCATCTCATTGAAATTAAGCCTACATTGTACACGACTGCCTGAAATTTATGTGGATGTGTTAATTTGTATTCTCCAGCGTTTTTGACATGAAATATTATCAGTGTTTTTCACCTTTTTGTCTGTAATTGCAGAACTTCATCTGGCCTAAAGTTTTAGGTGAGAGTGGAGAAAGTGAATATTTAATATAACTTCTACTATTTATTCCCATTGTTGGTGGCCAAGAATTTTGTGGTTGCATCATCAAGGGATACTTTTGTAAAAGGTCTAATCTAATTTAGGAAAGAGGACATTATTTTTGATATAGGCAAAAAAGAAAGGGAAAATTAGGGCTGTGATCCCTATCCTTTGAAAGAGTGTAGATATGGTTCCTCAATTTTTAAAACTGAGGACATTGTTCCTCAACCTTTAAAATATTGTTGATATAGATTTTTGGTAGATGGATTTCATCCATTTGGCTGTTATGAAGTTAAATATTGTGGTAAAAAGAATTGTACCCTCCTTTTGAACAACTTTAAAAAAAAGAAAGAATAAAAAATAACTAAAAAATAATAATAATAAGAAAAAGAAAAATGTCTTCTTTCCCCACCATGCCATCCACCCAACCCAGCCACAACTACAAGACCTTGCACCACTGACAAACACCACAATTGTAGTAGCCTAATTAGGGTCAATTGCACCATCATCATTAACTGCCGTCACCGTCACCGCCACTACCACTAGTCAACCACCGCCAACATGTCCAAGGTATGATTTTGTCAACATTAAAATTTTACTTACGATCCTGGAGCATTTTTTGGCTTTCGGAGCTCACTGCTCAGACAAAATTTTGAAGTAATAATTAAATGTAATTTAACAACCAGTTCAATTTGCCAGGACTAAAGAAGCCCAATTCAAGTTCTTCCCATGTAAAGACTTAGGTTTGTTCTCCGGAGACAAATTAGGTTGGAGTTACAAGGTCAATGGCTGTTTTGGAAACTGGCCAGCGGTGATTGAAATGAATAAACACCAAAAGTGGTTCAGGCAATGGTTCTTGATGGTTGTTCTCATTTTCCAAACTCACGTTTCTTTAACATTTGGCCGTCTGTTGCTGTTTAATTTAATTTTCATGTTCTAAAACACATGAAAAGAGATTCTGTGTAAGTAGATTAATTAGGTTTTTTGTAGATATGAAGGATGCAAACTGTCTTGAACACTACTTAGCAATTTGATGGAGTAGGAGTTGAAAGATCTGGTGGAGGATGTCTTTAGGTATGCATATGGAGGATGGTGGAGAGGCAATTGGCGATGGCTGTAGCACAACAACATCTGGTGTCAGGTGGTGGATCTTACGGTCGACAGTAACTTGGGGGTGGGATTGAGAAGTAGATTATATTTTCTTTTTCCTATTCATCATTTTTTGGTAGGTTTTCTTTTTCTTTTTTATGTTATTCAAAGGAAGGTATTTTTTAGCCATTAAATCGATGCTTTCCATCCATTAAGGATCTGAAGTCACAACACTACATAGGTTGAGGACCTATGTCCTCAATTTTGAAGGTTGGGGATTCCATCAATCCAACCCTAATTTTCCCAAAAAAAAAATGAGGTCCAATCCCGAAGTGGGAGTACTTCATCTAAATGATATTTGTTTCATAAAAGAGAATTTTCTAGAAAATAGTCGTGTGTTTGATTAGGCAAAGAAATTTGACACTCATTAGGTGACTAACAAAATTGAAACAAGGAAGATAAGACAAACATGTCGCTGATTAAGGATTACATGATGGAGATGCGGTCAAGGATTCTTCTTTTACACTACACAAGCTTACTGATGTATGCACCGACTAGAATCTGCTCATATATGGTGCATGAGTAATTCTTTTACCACTGTGTTACTAATTTTCAATTAAATTATGCAGGCATCATATCTATGAGAAACGTGGAGGTCCTAAATCAATAGAACTAAAAGAGATTGGTCCTCGATTTGAAATGCGGCTTTACCAGGTACTTTTTGGTTAGTTGTGATATATTTAACTTACAAGTTTTGATGCATTATATTGCAATTCTTATGAGTTTTGATACATACATTATGTTGCAATATATTTTGCATTTCTTATAGATGATGGTGCCTCAATAAGCTAAGCTATTCTTTCTTCTTATGTGTTTGATCTCTGCTGTGGAATTACGTGTTAAAACCAATCCTAATTTGATTTGCTGTAGTACACAAAATTAGCAGAAGTCTAGCTTGTGTGTAACACTATAAGACATTCATCCCTGGAGCTCGTTTAGCCATTGTTCAATGAGGTGACCTAGTTTTTCTTGTAAACTACCTTTTGTCACAACCGAGTTTTCTTGAGCAACAGCAACACTCCACCTGTAATATAGTTTCTCCAAGTAGCACGTACAGATTTCCCAACTTCTCTCCTCTCATCATCACTATGGACCATTTACTTACTGTAGTACTGAGAATCCTTCCAAAGTGATCTAAGTTTTTCTTCAACTCATGACCCATGAGTATGGCGTACATTACCCATCGTTCTGATACTGTCGAGCAATCTGATCTTTACAGTACCTATTCTGATGGTGCTATTATCATCATTGCATATTAGAACAATATCGGCACTGCAATCCTTGTATCTGTCAAATCATTCTTTGCTAGGACATGTATGGAGCATTGAGAGTCTAGTGTCCCAGAATCAAATAGAGATCTATTCCTTGTAGTCTTATTAAAATCTATGTTTGGCCCCTTTCATCTTCATTGTTGACAATATTTATTTTTCTGGCATCTGATTTTTACTTTGCTTCCAGTACTCTCATCAATTTGCTGCAAAATTTTATGATGCGTCTCTTGTCTTGGTATTATTAGATTAATCACTGTTTAAAACTATTTGGGCTTGTGCCTCTAATCCCACCTTGCATGAGGCTTTCGTAAAACGCCTTGAGTGCCATTTGTGAGGCTTACGCATAAGCCTCAAGATGACTAAGTTGTTTGCACGTTTGTCTTGCATTTTCTGAACAATTAGTATTGACCTTAACCTTTTGCGTTTTTTCTTCTTTTATTGATATATTTTATGTTTGTTTGCAAGGTAAACTATTAGTTTTGGTAACTTGTTTTATTATGGATTTCTTAAGATGGTTTATGATTTATTATAAGCATATTTTTGTACTTTTATATTCTTTTGAACTATTTATTACTATATCTTGAGGCTTATGCCTCGCCTCAAAGGCATAATTCCTCTGTAACTGATTAAAGCTGTTTTAAACGTTGTTCTTAGTACTCTCACATTATTTTTGGAACGTGAGTTGGAACTATTATTATTTTTATCAAACCTTCCACAAAATTTGCTTCTGCTACGAATTAGAGATTGTAACTTTGAATCTGATTTCACCATTGGACTCTTTGCTTGAAAGTATGTATGGTTGTTTGATATCTTCTACTCCTAGTAATGCAGTCGAATCTTCAAGTGTAGTCAATGAACTCTTCTTGATGAATATTGCAGCTAGAGTCTCCCATTATTTTGGCTAGGATACCAACATAATGACGGCCTGATATTCTTCATCAGTCTTGACTTCCACTTTTTGTAGTTGAGTGATGCCCGTTGAATTTGTTGATGTCTCTTTGAACATCTTAAGCTTCATTAATTTTCTTCTCATATAACCTTTTTCACAAATATTTCAAGGATTTGAACACTTCTCCAATAATTTCTAGCGAGTAGTTTTTAATAAAAAGTACTACAATTTTTGGAGCTAAACTCAACTAATTGGTGCTGACAATTTCAGTTTTAATCGTTTCCTTTTGGCATGTGCCATGCCATCGAGCCTCTTTCCTAATAGAGCTTTAGAGGACTTTTGTTTCCCTAATACATCATTAATAGTACCCTGGCATAAATCAAAATTTTTTTATCATCAAAAAGCTCCACCATACCTTGTTCTCATCATTTTGTGTAAGAAACTCTATTAACACCAACCATTCGGCTCTAACACCAAGTGCTGTGAAAAGTGGCCATTATGAAGACAAGGACAACACTTACGAAGAAAACGAGGGATGTAGTTAACATAGGAACAAGAAAGAGACAAGAATTTTACATGGTTTGACATTTTGCCCATGTTCATGAAAGGAGATCAGATAATCCCACCATCAAGTTGACAATATTACAATTGAAAATTCTTCTCAATCTTCTAAATTACACTAGTTCCAATTATACCCAAGTTCTCCCTAGTAAGCACACACTCAAATTATTTTAGAGAAGTACTTTTCTATTTAGAGCTTCCTATACTCAAGGGAGGCTCTCTATTCTAGTTATTGTTGTTGTACAAATGATGAAGATCGAGCACCCATATTTAGAGGTATGAGTTTGATGGGTTTGCCTAAGACTTAGGCAATGACGAGCATGCCTAAGCCTTGTGCAAATAAGAACGAGAGTGGATTTAGATTTATTTAGAATAAATTCAATTGTCGAAGTTCCACATGAAAGTATTCAACTCATATGTCAATCACTCTTCCAATAATTCTGTAACTAAGCCTCTTCAGGTTGGGTTCTTCCCTTTTTTTTTTCTTGTGGATGCCTTTTTAATTATCTTAATTGCCTAAGAATTTGGCATACTGTCATATTAATTTTAATTATTCTACTAGTCCAAGGATTAACCATTTCTACCACTATGAATCAAGGTGTTTACTCATTATTGGTGAAACAAGAGTTTGAACATAGTCTCCTTTGTGTGTAGGGGGGGTTGAGGAACTGTCCAACCCAACTTTTACACTAGGTGTCACATTTTGGAAAGAGAACCGATGATCAATGACAACAGAGGAGGTAATGTAGGCAGAAACTGAAGAGGTGCTCTGGAAAATTAGTGTAGGGAGATAGTTTAACTCTAATTTCTTTTCATTACTGGCTAGAGAATCTGCCGTGGAGTTGGTGGTGATTCAAGTGGAGAAATCAAAGATAAATAGGTGAGGGGAGTTGTATGGGGTCTCCAAAGTTTTGGCAATATTGGAGGTTGGACTTTTTTGAGGGGGTTGTGAAGCTTGTGATGAATCTTGGATTGGAGTAGGAGGTGGTTGAGCTGGTGACGAAGTTGGGGAGGTACAGACGGTGGAGTGATGCGTACTGGCAGTAGTGGAGGATTTTTAGAAGGAAATTGACAGGAGTTCCTAGAGAGACTGTTTCTTGATTGTGATAATCAAGAATTAACATCTACATATGAAATATGGAACGGTTAGTAGTTTTTCCCTTTTTCTGTGGAGTGAGGTTTCTTTAGGTATAATGCATATCACTTCCTCAGGAAGTATAGTCATTTGGTTGAAGTCCTGACCAATATTTGTTTGAAATACCAATGAGACCTTTATTTCTTGCTTGTCCCTTGTACATACAGCCGCCTCAATATTATGACACTTTCAATCTGCAAACATATTATTCGTCCTATAATTGATGCTGGGTTAGCTGTTAGCTGGCATGGTTCTATTATTCGTTTTCCACTTCACCAAACGCTCGAGGGATTGGTGCTTGAATGTAGAAGGTTCTCATTTCTTTATTGTTTCTTTTTGTTTGCGTGTCTCGAGGCTTATTCCTATGTGACCTGATGCTAATCAGTTTAATTGAATGGACAACTTCATCATGTACTCAGGCAGAAGTGTTTGGTTCCTTTCAAATGTACATGTTGGTTGATATTTGATTTATGCCATCTATTGAACTCACTCCTCTAAAGAGCAGAACCTGATCAAATTCTGTTTTTGGTTTACAGCTCAAACTAGGAACAATGGATCAAGATGAAGCTCAAAATGAATGGGTCATCAGGCCATACATGAACACAGCCAAAAAACGGATGTTTCTTGGAGATTGACAGGACGATCCCCTACTGTGTATCAGTAGCCTTTCTTTTCTTGTACCAAATCGACTGTTTAAGAATTAATCTGTTTCTCCTTATAATTGGTTTTATTTATGTTACAGTTTTCTGTCTAGAATTACGAATGGATGAACTTCACGAGTAACATTCAATCGAGTAGAACTTTGTGCACACATATACAATAGAGAGGGAAGCAAACGCACCAAGCTAAGAACAATTCAATACCCGTCCACTTATAGGAGCAAAATCTTGTACCTTGTTCTTTGGAGTCAATCTTAAGCTTGAGTATGAATTCATTTACACACTACTAGGTCTTTTGTTTTCGACGTGCAACTTTTCACATGGATTAAATGTGAGAATGTCATTTTCCTTGTAAATTGGACAGCTACTATAAAAATGGACTACCAACAAAAACCAAATTTCACATGCAACTTGCCATTAAACAACGACTAAAGTGTCCTTTTATGTCTTTTCTTGGGTAGAAAAAGCTTCAAGTTCTATAATTTAAAGTCAAGTCATTAATTCTTATCCTCTCAACTACATCTACATGCTTGGTCATGTCGATTGGACAATGTTTGACAGGTTAAAATCTTGTTATTTATTAGGTGCAAATTTTGAACCTTATGATTATGGTGGAACTATATTGTACGAAACGTGCTAAAAATTATAAAACATAAAACATAAAAAAAAAAATTGAAAATTTCATCTTACGTCATTCAACTTGCATGTTTGTTTCAATATATATATATATATGTTTTTTTAATTTATGGACTAACATAGTAAGTCCAATAATTATATAGATTTCAATTTTCTCCATGAAAACTCACTCTTTAAAAATAAAAAGACACAAAAGAACTTATTTCTTAGCACAAAAAATAAAAATAAAAAATAAAAATTGCTCTCAAAATGTGTTTGATTACAGATCATGTCGTCTAGGCTTATAATGGTTCAAATTTGGTAATGGTTCAAATTTGGTAATGGTTATAGATAAGGTTTTGAACCTTAAACCTTACAAGCATAGACAAAATATTGGCATAAAGAGGTGTTTTAGTTTTCGCTCCTGTTTGGGAGCAATTTTTTATCTAGTTTTAAGCGAATTTGAGACCGTTATATACTGTTTAGTCTGTGCAAGGAGCTGCAATTATTGATTGAATTAACTAAAATTATCAATGTGTCCCTTTAACATTTAATTCATTATTCTTTAGAAATGAGCATTTCTGATAATTGGACAAAAGTTTAGTCAACAAGTATTGCATTTTTGGGATCCACCTATCTGGGCAAAAATTGGAATAAAATTTTCACAAAATTCCTCTCAAACAACTCCTTAATATTATTTTAATTATTATACAGTTCTGATTTGAGACATAATTGAGATGGAGCTTGGAAGTTGAACTGCTAGCGACCAGGGCTGGCTATGTGGAGTTTTTTATAGGCTTATATTTTCTAAGGTTTTAATTAGTTGGGTTTTTTGTACGGTTGAACATAAAAATAAGAAAACACTACCTCCCAAACTTGCTTTTTTTCGCCTAGATGTGCCTTAAGCTATCAACATCGTTTAGAACACGGTTTTATACAAACGTACATAACAAGTTGGATAAATTGAAAGGATTAAAAGTGTAGTGAACAAAGATACTTATCTGTGGAGAATTTTCCCCCCAAAAAACTCCATGTACATCACACTCTATTTCCTTCTGGTCATTAATTTCTCTACTTCATTTCCAAGAAATTTGTCCCTCATCAAAGCATGTCACCAAATCTTCCATTTTCTGTCATTTCATTTCTGCCAAATTCTGAGTTGTAGTAATACTATTCCTTCTTGTTCTTGGTGCTGTAATTGATCCTTTACAGTAATTAATTTATATAGAGATCGGAGCAGAATGGACGGCTGACTAAGCATGCTAGGCAGAGTACTAACTATAATCTTCTTAATTTCACTCGTGACACTTTTAGCTGAACTCTTGTACGTTCTGTGGCGCCGCCGTGTCTTCCGCAGACAAAACCTACAAGCCAGCACTGCCGTGGAAGGCGCTGGAGATCAGCTATCCCATCATTCTTCTTCCGATTGCGATTCTTCATTTCTGTCCATAGCCTCCTCCAAGGAGTTGCTATATTTCTTCTGCATAAGATCTCACTCCCACTCTCGTGTGGAACCCAACTCCATAACTCCGACTAATGATCATAACAATCTCAATTCGAACGGGGAATCGGAGATGGAAGAAATCGATATCGACGTCATGAAGCTTCAAGAAATGCATGGACCGCCAAGATTCTTGTTCACCATCAAAGAAGAGGAGAGAGAAGAATTGGAAGCAGTCACTGAGAATAATAATAACAAAGAAAAAGTGAGCTTGCAGGAGTGTTTTACGGCGGCTGAAGAGTCGCCGGAGGTTAAGGTAGAGATTGATGATCGCGGCGGATGTGAAGCGACGCCGTTTTCAACACCCTGTGCTTCGCCTATGTATTTCACTCCATCGTGTTCTCCGGTGCACGAGATGATTCACTCGTATGAAATACAAAACGGCGTTGCGTTTAAGATAAAGGTGTAAGCTGATCATCGCCGGCCGGTGATATCCCGATACAAAGGTTGTCTTAACTGAACAGCCTGGTGTTAATTAATAATTTCTCGCTAATTTTGTCCCTTTTAATTACTTTTCCTTTTTGTGTTTATATACTGCAGGTTAATACTTTGTTTATATAGCTTAATTACGATCAACTAATTTTGAACAACTTCCTCTGGAATTTAAATTGATAAAAATAGGATAAATTTATTTATTTTCGGAAATTTTCTGTCAAAAGTTATTACGTGCACAGTAACAATCTCTCTCTCTCTCTAGAGTGACAGAGGGTTCATACCATTCTAGCCACTATTTTCGAAGGAAAAGTCCCAGGTACAGAAAATTTTTGACTGATTTTTTATCGACGATGACGTGGCGAAATATGAGTTGCCTGTTTTGTTTTTATTTTTTCATCTTTCAATAAATGCATGCCAAGTGTTATCGGTAAACATTTTTTGTCAAATTTGTCTGTACTTATAGCATAATTCTTTTTCGAAAGAGAAGGACAAGGAAGTATGCAAAACGAAAGAAAAAGAGGAGAGAAATTTCGAGGCAACTTCGAGTGGATAGGGAAGCCCACTTTCCGTTTTTTGAATAGGAAGTGAAAAAACTGCTACAAAGAATTTTAAATTAACTCATAATCTTGTTCGGTATTCAGCCCATTAGTAGTTCACATGATTTCCGGCAGAAGTTTGGGTCCACACAAAATAATTTTCTAGTTTTCTTGAAATGTAGTTCTAAGCTGATGGAAAGAAAATTTAACAAGGATAAATATGAAAATTGTTATGAAGTAAAGAGAAAAAGAATAAAAAATATTTTATTGAGAACTACGGCTTAATATCTATATGTTACAATTAAGAGTGCAAGGGTACAATAATTATTCACAAATAGTAATAATTTGAGTAAAAAATTAAGGTTTTAAATGTTGTGCCATCTTCGTACTAAATATTTATCTATCATTATTTGACTTTAATCAACATTATGATCCGACGAAAAATAGATCTTGTTATTACTCTCTTCAATAGTACTTTATATAATGATAATGATAAATCCAGATATTGATAAACACATTGGCATATATATAAATCATTCTTGTACCTATGTTCAATAGACATTCACTAAAACAATCATATTACATAATTCCATACTGCAAAGTACTTTATACTTAGATTGAAAGAGTTTCTTGAAAACTCGAATTATATGCTTCTACATATTAAATTCTTTAGGTACGTGTATATGTAATATTATTAGTCATGCCCGATGAATTGATTATAATCACATGCATATAAAATTTCATGCATTGTCGGGTTATAAGGCATTAATTTGTGATTGCATGAAGAATTCATCTAATTGTACCTTTAGGTGCTCAAAGTGTATGTCTAAAAACTTCATATTTCTTTAGTAAGTTCAAATTTATCTAACTTTTGTCTTTTTATTTATGGCCAATTATTTTTATATCAACATTTTTTCTTTGAAATCCTCGCTATCATACATAATATAGTGTTACACCATGTACAAAAGTGTTGTCAACAATTTTTATTTTTGATTCCATTTGTTTTCCTATTACAATATAACTAATTGATATATCTTTACTTTCAATACTCCATGTACTTAAACATTTTCTGGGATTTTACAAATTGTTATAATCTATATGAGTATACTCCTCCTCAATGAGACCATATTTACTATTTGCTCATTTTTATTTTGGATGGAATGATATCACGCTTCAAGCATGCTAAAAATTATCAAATATAATGTTAATAAATTTTCTTCCAGAACGTCAATTTGATTCGGACTACTTACAACTGAAATTTGGTTAATATCTTTAGATTAATAAATGCATCTCGCAATCAAATTGTCTTTCAAAATTTTGGTTCGTATTATCATGAGCCGGAATACATATCGTACATTTCATGTATTCTCATTAAATGTTTAATTTCTTCCATAGTGTTGATAAAGTTGTTTTATTAAGACGATATTAAACAAATCACGCCGTTAAATATCACCTGTCAGTGCTCAAGATATTTTTATAGTAAAAATCATCAAATCAAAGGTGTGAAATAGCTTTTCCTGAACAGGAATTGGACGCGTTTTGTCCTCAATAGTAATGTTTTAGTAATTAATTGAAAGATTTGAGATGCAGACTCAATAGCATTATCATGATGAAATTGTTGTAATTTAGAAATCTAGAAATTGTGCTCGTAATTAAATAATTCGAGAAAATATCTAGCAAACTCCAAGTTACATGAGTGTAAAATAAACATATACGTGACCATCTAGTAGATCTAAATAATTATATTATTAAATTTTTAGACGGCATGAAGGGTGAATGGGCTTATAATATTCACCTTTAATGCTTTGTATATGCTTGGTATTCCGTTCCAATTTTATTTTCTGTGAGAACAATATCAAATAAGAATTTATTGTATTGAATAATATTCCCTTTTTTTTTTTAATTTATTCAAAATTTTCAATATTTTTTGCATCATTATTGATCAGGAATGGTCCAATCGATCATGTCAAATGGTAAAATTTTTCAAGATAATAATTATTTCAATTGTCATTATACTTGCACGATACAAATTGTAATGTACGTATTTTAGCAATGCATTTTTTTAATATAGTGGAATGTATTATATTTTGTTCAGCCACAAATAAATATTCTTCTAGAGTCTTCGATCAGATATCGAGAACCTAATCTCTATCATGTTTTCTTTCTTCATTAGATGGCCATGATAAATTCAACTAGATACTTTGTATTGAAGGTACCAAAAATAGGTGAGAAAATATATAATCTATTGTCATTGGCTTCTTACCGTGACACAAAGCCAAATAATTCTGTAGCAAAGAGCAACGTATTCATTGTAATGTGCACAAAATAAAATTTTGTGTGACATACCGCCAATCGATTCAAACAATTTTCAAAGTAAATAATTATTTGCTAGTGAAGTAGTACCAATTTTAGAGCCCATAATCTACTCAAATATGTAGACAGTACAAAACTCCAATTTTAGAGAAAAATCTCCCATTACTATCAATAGAACCAATAATTAGTCGATTTTAAACTTGTTCACGAAAGCAAATAAAATCATGTAATTCTAACTATTTATGAGAAACAATCAATAAATTCAACCTATCGAATCTCATACAATCATAATTAGTCTATTTTAAACTTGTTCACGAACAAATAAAATCATGTAATTCTCATATATTGGAAGATAAAAAATAAATTATCCTTTTTTAAACAAGTCTTCACTTCACATGTCCTCGCGACAATTTTCAAAGCAATAATAAAATATATAGAAAATAAAAGGAAGATCTCAGTTCATACATAAAAAAGTGGCCAACCATGCATATTACTATAATATGACTTTTACTAAATCAATGCGTAAATCCCAAGATTTTGCATCAAATTGTAAAACATAATTTTTACCTCATAATCTGCACATGATACTAAGAATCAATAAGATGATTGCAATCATAGCATATAAATAAAAATGATTAAATTACTTGTAGTGTACACCTTAATTGACACTTTCTTATGTGTCAAAAATTTGACAATTGATTGGAAAACGTGTTGTCAAGATCAATGTGTCAAAATCTGCCAATTCACATGAGTGTAAACTATCGTGTCAATATTTATGTACATGTAGTATCGTCCTTTATTTGTATATAGTTACTTCTTCAGGAGTATGTATGAGAAAATAAATTCAATGTTTTCTGTGATTGTTCAATAACATTAACACTTATTATTATTATTATTTAGAAATATTGATTTGTAGTGTTGTTGTTGTGTCCCAGCACAATATTCTTATAGAGCGTATATTTTTATATAGTTATGCTTTTTCAGGAACACAACACAATATTTTTCAAAAATATTAGTATGTATAAATTTATACTTTTGGGAGAGCAATAGCACACCAGTTTTTCAAAATACTGATGTATATAACATTGTGCTTCAAGAAATAATATTATACCTCTGTTTGGTTCAGTTTAAAATACTATTTAAAATTTGAATTAAAGTCAATAATTAATTTTAACTCTACATTTATGGGATCCACAACTTTTCAATCACATATTCCATCATTTTTTTTTTAATCAAAATCTTTTTTCTTTTTTTTTTAATCTATACCAAATAGGGGCTATGTCACAATATTGTTTATAATATAAATTTGCTTTCTCGTGAGCACTAAAAAAATATATGTCAGCATTATTAATGTTTATAAAGTCACAATTCTTCCTTAGCTTATTGATGAAAATTCCTACCTTTTAGGAGCAATAGAATAAATTTCTTCTGAAATATCGATTTTAAATTTATATTCTTTCAAGAGTAATAACACGATATTTTTAAAAAAAATATTGACATATAAAAATTATGCTTTTTCGAGAGCAATACTATAATCTTCTCATAAATATTAATCTGAAAAGTTTTGATTTCTCAAAAATAATAATAATAAAAAAAATTCAAGAATATTAACATTCAAGAAATTATTCTTTTTAAGGAGTCATAGTTAAATCAAAAGATATAGTAGATTTAAATAAAAAATTTATAGATCATGATCAGTCTTCCAAAATAAAATTAAAATATTGGTAAAAATAAACTTGGGTTTTAAGTTCAACATATCTATAAAACTTCGAGGAATTCACAAAGCTTGAAAGGACCTCATATTTGACATATTTAAAAAACTTCTGAACATGCATTTCACAAATATCGAATAAAAAACATGGTGAGCTTTCTTACAATCTTATAAATAATAAGAACAACCATGCTATTATAAATTGGAGAAAAAAAGAGAGTAGAGAGAATCAAAGCTCGTGTAGTTTGTTGAGAACCAAATCTCAATATTTCTATGTTATAATTATGACCGATGAATATAGTTGAAAATTGGGTCAAATAATAAAGACGAGAAAATAAAAGTAATATGAAAAATAATGGATTACATATAAACACAAGATTTATGTGGAAGAAGATGAAATTTCAATATATCAAAAAACCAAATTGTTTTATAAACATTGATACCCTTAATCTAAATCTAAACAGACATCTCAAGTTTAAAATTTCCCAATTACATGAAATTCAATCACAACATAACAAACTCTACTTTGACACAAATTTCATAGCAAGGAATTTAGTCTACACCCTTTAAGTCATTCATTACCTCTTCCATCGTGTCTCTTCCTGGCACACCATGCCTCTTCCGAGCATACTTAGTATCTGTGAACAAAATTCTAGCATCATTTACCGACATAACTATCTTGGCCCCAAACCTGCTTGAATAATCTCGTTCACTACCAATTCCAACTGAGTTAAAGAACGTGCTTAAATTATCCCCGCAAGTAACATGATCAACAAGATCACAACTAATTCCACCCGAGCTACTGACAAGTTCTTCAATATCATTGTTCAAATCAACATGAGCAACACGATGACAACCAACTCTAAGTGAGTTACTGTTTATCAAAACAAAAGCTGCAGTTGTTTTCACAATGTCTATCGAATCTTTCAAAACATATAACCAAGACTTTCCCCGCCCCTTTAACATAACCCTGACACCTTTACTAACTTTCAGAACTCCACTTTCATCGGTATGCCTGTACCATTTTGAATCAAGAGTATTCAAGGAGAGAATATTTTTGTTTAAACTTGGAATATGTCTTACTAAACCAAGTGTCTTTACACAGGCCCGACCCTGGCCCAAGGCAAACTAGGTCATTGCCTTAAGCCTCAAAATTTGAAGGGCCTAAAAAAAAAGTAAAAATCTAATAACCTCATAAAAGTTTTCCTTTATATTTCTTTGAGTTTGGCTATTTAATCCTTTAAAAAGCAATAACAAAACAACAAAATGTGACTAAATAAAAGGTTCAAAGTACTTATACACTTAACTTACATTCTTGATTTAAAGAATAAAATGGACATACAATTAAACTATTACATAGTGCTATTTTTTTATCTACCAAAATCTAGAAAAAAGTCAATAAAAAAAAATCCCTATAATTTTTTGCTAAGCTTATAAAGTTTCTTTAAATTTTATAAATTAATTTTTATGAAAGTTAAAAATAAGTTATTTATTTTAAAAGTGTTCATTTCATTTATATTTAAGAGCCGCGTAACAATTTATTGCCTAAGGTCTCATAATTATNGTTCATTTCATTTATATTTAAGAGCCGCGTAACAATTTATTGCCTAAGGTCTCATAATTATGAAGATTGGCCCTGTCTTTACAGTCCCATCAAACATCTTGTTTTTTATTTTACCAATACCAACTATTTTACAAAGCTTATTATTTTCCATCACCACGAAATCCCTTATAACTGTTTTACGTGAAGAAAATCAATCCCTGTTAAAATACATATAAAAAGTGCAAGGTATATCAAGTATCCAATCCTTGTCAAAGTTGGAGTCACATTCAGAAATCACCAAAAAGATCTCCATCACTACAATCTTCTTTTGCAAGACTGGTATCACTGAAATTTTCAGGTTGCTCTTTCTAATTTGTAGTAGCAAACTTATTCATATTCCAGCACTCATAGCAATCATCATTTATGTACCCTTTGTTGTTGCAATACTAACAAACGTTATCATTGTTGCTATCATTGACTCTGCTCCTTCTATGACTACCTATCTTCCTCTTTTGAATAACAAGACCATCTGCTTAAGCCTTCGATCCGACGATCAAATGCTTCATCTTCTTCTTAGAATAAAGTGTATCATATGACCTTGTCAATAGTGAGAGTATCCCGATTATAGAAAATACTATCTCTAAAAGTCACATATGAAGGCTGCAACAAACATAACAATATCAATCATAAATCATCTTTATCGTATTTGACCACCATGGTCTCAAGTTAGCGACGATTTTCGTGAACATTTATAAATGATCTTCCAAAGATCTACCTTCTGTCAGCGATGAGAATATAAGAGCTATTTCAAGTGTAACTTACTGATTAAACTCTTTGTCATACAAAGTTGCTCCAATTTCAACCACAACCCATTGACACTTTTTTTCTTTTACTACTTCTTGAAGAATTTGATTAGAAAAATGAAGATGTATTTGTGATATGGCTTTCTGATCCTTGCGTTACTTATCTCCCCCAGTCATTGTTGCGACTATTCTATCCACCCCAACAAAGTATCATCAAAGTCCAATTAAATAAAAATTGCTCGCATCTTGATTTGCCACAAAGAAAATCTACTGTTGTGATCCAAAAATGGAATCTCAAATTTTAAAGTTGTCATCCCTAAAATGATCGACCTTGTTCAAACCTCACTTTAATAACCAATTTAAACATTCCAATAAACAGCAAAAAAATATTGACCCTGATACCGAATAATAGAGATGAGAAAATAAGAACAATATGAAAAATAATGGATTACACAAGAATACAAGATTTATTTGGAAGAATGAGAGAATTTCAATATATCAAGAAACTAAAATTTTTTACAAGATTTGATTCTCTTAATCTAAATCTAAAAAATTTGCTCAAGTTTCCAAGGTACATAACAATGATCTTTTAATATTGTTAGTTGAGTCTATGAAGAGTCTACACCATGTGGATTTATATATGGGAGTTCAATATTGGAGTTTAGAATGAATTAGAGCACAAAAGCGCGATGAAAATCAACAAGAAGTCAGATTTTCCCATATCGGTGGCACTGCAGCGCCATGCCACTCTCGACGGCGTGGGGCGCCGACTTCCTGCCAGCCAATGGCATTGGGAGCCGCAAAACCACCTCCTTAGAGCCACGCCACCTATGTGTTGCTCCCTTATTGTCTCCGACCCAATACTTTCAAAACACTTCATTATTTATTCAAAAAAAAAAAAATTCCCAATCAAACTCTCAATACTTGGCCCTCGTTTGATTCACATTTTTGGGTCATTTTAGAAATTCAGACAGTTGCACAGTACCATGATGCAGTCGATTGGGGCCTAGCGTGCAAACTTCCACTGTGCAATACTAAAGATTTTTCTACCGTTTTCCACTTCTGCCTCCCCCATTTGTAGAGTTAGAAGGTGAATTTGGGGGTTAATTGGATGGTTGGGGTAAAAAGGGGAAAATGCAAAACAAAAATGCAAAAGCCGGCAGCCTCTAAAAACGTTGTGTCAGGATGAAAGAAAATAGTCAGTTCCTTTGTCAGTGCAACGGTCGAATAATGCATTTGTTTGTCAAAGAAAAAAAATGTGCATCAGACGACGACTATAAATCAAACTTTCAAATCACTTGAAATTTGAATCACAACATAACAAATATATAATGATAGTTCACAAATAGTAATTAAGTTACAACAAAAATGTGATTATAACTTTGTATAAAGTTTTATATTATCCTAATATAATTAAGATTTCTCGTTTCATAAATTTTCATCTATCAACTAAAAATGAATATTATAATGTAGTTCAATTTTTATTTTTAATTTTTATCTTTTGGTAATGAACTCGCAAAATTCTTATAACTCCTACAAAACCCATACGAAAAAAGGTATTATTTTTAAATTCTTTATATCGGGGTAAATTCAATTTGCAGTAGCTATATTACTTTATTTCAATCACGTCATTATACTTTATTTATCCAGATAAATACACTTTAAATTGATTTCAGTCGGTACTCTGTCTAATTTCATCATTTGAATTGATGAAAATCGATGACATAACAGTCAATAAATTATGTCAGTCATTTATTTCAATAAAGTTGTACTTATTTTAGATCGAAACTAACAGCTACATGTGATAACCCTCATTTATTGATGGTCACTTTATCGATTTTATTGTTAGTGAAATTGGACAAAATTGTCTTAACTTAAATCAGATTAAAAGTGTGGTTACCCAGCTATTATGATTACCCCCATTGAAATCATGTTAAAAGTGCAGTTATTTGATTGAAAAACAGTGAAGTACAATTCTCTTAAGGCCTTGTTTGATAGGCAACCTTTTCTATGAAAGTTAGAAAATGTTTTCATTTTCC
>CAIGRN010037994.1:0-18700 GCA_903798345.1 Fraxinus anomala
TTATTTCTTGAGAAAAAAAGGTATGAAACCAAATTCCTAACCAAGTTCTTTCTTAATCTTGTCCCCTCTTTACATATACATATTGTAAATTTAGTTTTTAGAATCTTTTACTGGTGACTTATTTGACCGTCGATCTGGAAACAATATCACCCCATCTTTGATAGAGGTTGCCTCTGCATGCTACGGGTGTTTCCGTGTTGGAAGGGGACATGTAAGCAAAGAATTGATTAGTATCTATTGTATACTCAAGTCTTTCAATTTTTGAGGTCAACAAAGAATATAGTAACTGTAAACTTGAAACATGTAGATTTTTCAAAATGTCACATTTTATACCAGTAAATACCATTTTCTCCACCTAGAGAATCTAATTATAAATGTCAATGGAACTTTCTACCAAATAATAAAATACAGAAGAAAATACTTCAATTAATGTAAAGAAGAAAAATGCATGCCCTAGCAATTAGATTTGTTTTTAAGTTTCCTTATTAAAAGTTACTAGTTCAAATTTGGTTGCGAGTCTTGCTCAAGTAGTTTGATTCAGACAGGAAATTATTCAAATCGAATATTTGAAGTTGTGGATGACTCAATTTGCGGATGATAATCTATTGGTGAATAATAATTTGATTGTCATTGAGTTTGGTTTTGCTAAAATGTAGATTTTTAGTACATTTTAATAAAAATTGATAAAATTTATGGTAAAAATTTTGATAAAAGTTGTGAATCGCATGAAATTTATATTTAAAATGATTTTAAAAAAATAATAATAGAAATGGGAGTCATTCATTTTTGTCTTAAAAACTAATGTAGTACACACGTGAAATTAAGGCACGCATTTATAGGCAAGGTAAAGGATATAAGAATAATGCTGAATGTACAGAACTATTCACACCAAATGTTCTACGGAAGAGTCACATGGATGTGGGTCCCACCTGATTTAAATATTATTAAAAAAGTGCGTCCCACGTATTTGTGTCTTCTCTGTTTTTTTTTTTTTCGTTTCTGTGAGCCAACCATTGCTCAAGATATAAACTCAGATACAATAAAATCGCGAAACGAATTCAAAAAATCTTGTGCGTTCAATTTGAAGCAAATGAATCAGATCATATGATCAAAAGTAAAAACTTCGCTTTAATCCCTTGGCAGTAATGAAAAATGATTTGCACTGAAGATATGTGGTTTGAGTTTCGCTTTAGTCCCTGTTTGAAGACGATTAAAATTTCTGTTGTTGTCTTTAATTTATATTAAAATTTAGAGATTTTAATCGCTATCAAATGGGGCTTAGTCGTCTCTTGTTATCTCTTCGTTGTTTTTGATCGCTTAACAAGTTTCTCTAAGGCCTTTATAAATAAAAATTTATACGCTAGTGGTGTCAATTAAATAATAAACATGTCAAACAAACTTTAAATTTTCAACGAATTTGAGAGACAATAACATATTGTTTCCTATCAAGCACGAATAATAAAACAAAATCAACGTCAAAAATCAAATTTAAATGGAAGAAATCTACAACAATGTGATATTACTTCATGAATATCTTTATTCGATCACGTTTTATTGATATCACATCTAGTGATGGAGTTAGAATTTTTAGTTTGAAGGGCCTATTACGGTTGGCGATCGACGGTGTACCCGTAACTGACAAAGAGAGTTACATTTGAAATTTGTATAGCTGCAGATTGTTCAAAATTTTTGTTAATATATAAGTAATCAACTTTGGATTAACTGTAAATAAAAAAAATGAGTCAATAACAACATTTTACTTTTTTTTAAAATGGCTTTTATTAGACAGAACCAAAATGATTGAAAATTTTGAGAAAATAAATGAAAATCATAGTTTCTCATTTACATAATATGATTAAAAAAAAAAAAAAAAACTCACGGGCTATAAGTGAAGAAAAAACGCAATTTTGGCCGAGTAAACTAAAAATAAACTAAAATATAATCACCATTACCAAACTCGTCTTCTACGAACATTTTGCTAAATTTTCTTTCAAATTGTGGAATTGAAAATGGAAAGGAATTTTCTTTCAAATTGTGGAATTGAAAATGAATGAAATGTTTAGGTATGATAAATTCTGTTAGGTGTTAAATATAGTGTTTTGTCAATTTTATCCCTAGAAAAGTTAAATTGTGCATATCAAGTAAGAAAATTTTAATGTTAAAATGCAAATGAAATTCAAGGTTCAAGCTTTTCAATTTTAAAAGTTGGAACGAATTTTATAAAAGTTTCAAATGTTAGTGACTAATTGCACCAATTTTCTAAAAGGAAAAATAAGATTGAAGCTCGGAGAATTTGAACCCTAATCAACAATATAGATTAAAAAAAGAAGAAGAAGAAGAAGAAGAAGAAGAAGAAGCAGCTTTTACCACCCAGCCACATAATATAAAAATAAATAAATTATTTTATCGTAAAAAAAGAATGTTATGTCCTTATTTAGTCCCTTTAGACAATCTATTTTTATAAAATATATTCTCATCAAATCTTTACCAAACAAATATTAATGAGCCTTTTGAAAAAGTGGAAAATACCGTCCGCCAAAATTTTAAACTTCCCATTTTAAAATTAAGATTAACAAGTTTTTATTTTAAAAATCAGACGATAATTAAAATTTGAAATATTATTAATTATATTACAAAATTAAATATACATATTCATCTCACATAACTCATACTCAACCACACACACCAAAATTCTAATCATTTTCATCTTATTCATTTTATCTCATCTCTATCCCACCTTCTCTCTTCTCTCTAGTCGTCTGTAGCCACTACCACTACGACACCACCACACCAGCGCCACACTCAACCACCTCACCTCACCTCACCACAACCATCACACCCACAAATCCACCATCTTTACCTCAACCATCAACATCACGCCAAATAAATAAAGAGAAATAAAGGGGTGCCCATCGCAGCTACGATTCCTCGCTCACTACGTTGCGATTCTTCGCGGCGACGCTGCGACTATGGCCGATCAACGACTGTGCTTGTCGTCGCTCCATCATCTATGGAAGTGCAGTCGTCATGGTAGTTTTGTTGATGGTGCAGGTCATCATGGTGGTGTTGTGATGCGGCATTTGGTTGTTGACGGTATTAAGAGTGGTGATGGTGCTTGTTGTAGTGGCGCAGGTGGTCGTGGTGGTACAACTTTTGTTGTAGATCTGATTTGTTGGTTTTTTAGGCGACGATGGCGGAAGTTTTAGGATCTTGTTGACGGCAGTGGTTTTAGTGATGGTGAGGTGGTGGTGGTGATTTTGAAGTTGAAAATGATAGTTGTTAGAAGTTGAAAATTTGAGTTGTGACTTATAAAATTTGTGATTTGTGATCGATGAATAAATTGTGACTTATAAACTTTTTTGATTTGTGATCGATGAATGAATTGTGACATATAAAAATTTTGATTTGTGATCGTGAAATAACTTGTGACCTATAAAATTTTTGATTTGTAATCGAAAAATAATTTGTGATCAAATTGTATAAAATTGTGATCTTAATATATTTAATTAATAAAATATATTTATAATTAATTATTTCATAAATAAAATTTAATAATATCTGAATTTAAAATTTAAAATTTTATTTTTTAATTTTGAAATGGGTTAATCTCTTAAATATGAAAATTTCCCCAATTAGGATGATACTCCGCGTAGCAGGGAAGTTAAAGCCCCAAATGCGCCAGAGACATCCCAACATAAGAGACAATTCGTATTGTTTTCACCGGAAGCGCCGGTGGCTGGGTACCCATATGGATTGGTTGCAGATAACAATGGGAGACTTTAAGCCACTCATTTTCGGCATCTTGTTGCTCTGGTCCCACTTCTTCTGACGCCGTCAAATTTCTCTAGGTTCTTCCAAAGTCATTTCGCCGTCTGCTCCGTTGAACACACTAACGTCGTCAAATTGAGCTCCGCCTCCACGTGGTGAATTTCTGGTGTTTTATTTATTTATTTGGGGAAATTGAAAGCACTATATCTTTAAGGAAATATACTAACGTGGTGCTCTATGAGGAGATAACTATTTTATGGTAATGTAAAGGATTGTGCAAGCGACGCGTCCTGTTTTTGAAAATTAATATTTTTTTTTATTACGTTTATAAATTATTTTAAAGAATTTGGTTTTTCATTCATAAATTGCCAAATAGAAGATATGCTCTCATAAATTCTCATCTTGCTCGTCTATAACACTTAGGAATCTACGAATTTTATGCAATCTATATTGATAAAAAGACAGACTTCTAGTTACGAGGCATTGTTTAATAAAAAGAATCAAAATTAATTCGAGTAATATTATTTGTACAAATTGAGTAGGATACTTATGTGATATGACATCAAACGATATATGAATAAAGTAAGTTTCATATTCAAATATTTAATTGGCCATATCATTTCACCACACATCACAATTCACACGGGATAACCTCCACTTAATACAAGTAGCATTATCCAATTTAAAATTGATTTTCAATCATTTCTATATATAACCCAGTATTTTTGCCTACGTGTCATTTATCGATATTAAGATATATATTAACTTCTAGATTTTTTCCATCCAATTTCAACTTTTGGAGTGTTTAATTGTCATTTTTTCTATGAATAATATTTTTCAACCTTTAAAAATATGCTTAGTTTTTCTTTTTCTTGAGGAAATCATTTTCTTTGCTTTTGTTTTCCTCAAAATAAGAAAAATATTTTCTTTTCAAAAAGATATTTTTCATATATTGATTAATCATTGGGTCAGCGCGTTTAATTGAGCATTTTACATCTAGACATAGCAATAAACAGTGAGTCTTTTTTGTGTCGCGTAAACTTGAAATTGAGATTTTTTTTTCAAAAAAATATTATCTATTTTCACTTATATGATAATTATTTTAAACAATTTACGTTAATTTGAAAATACTTGACGCAATCCCCAATTGCATGCTTACACTGAATATCTCTCATTTAATTCCGTAGAATTTTACTTAGCGGTATAGATTTTCGTAGAATTCTAGAGATATTTACGTAAAATGATTATTCTTATAATCTGGCTTCTCCAGAGAATATCTCCGTTGTTCCGTATGCAAGTTCGTTTGTGGGTCTTACTAGTTTACGCAAGCCCTTTGATTGGCACATTCAACAGTACTAATTTAGTCACGAAAGGCAACGCATCCAATCGAATAAACTATTTATTTCACGTGTAATGGCGCTTTCCCCCAACTTGTAGAAAAAGGAACTTACGTGGTTCGTGAATTTGGAGGAATAAATTTAAGGGAAAATTGTAGTTACGTTATCGAATTTTTTATTTAGTAACATATTTTGTCCAAACCTTTTATTTGTATCACACGTGGTATCAAACATTCAAAATATCGCAGTTGAAGTCCAAATAGAAGGAAACTGTTAATTTGACCGTTAATTAACCAAATAATTAACATTAACCATAATTTTAACTAATTTTAAAAAGATAAAATTGTAACATTATATTTTTTTCAACAAAATATATTAATAATTAAATTTAAAAATCAAAAACCACCCACCCACCATTATCCTCTTCTTTCCCAACCCTTACCCCAAAACCGTCAACAGTAGCAGCAGTGGTCGACGCCATCGCACCCACCCAACGCCGAAGGCAACGTTGTCGTCGGTAAAAAAACTGCAATAGTCACTGCACAATAAACTCCCATCGTTGAAATAGAACAAGAGATTGTACCCACTAATATACCAAATCTCACCCATGTTAGCACATTAATCCCTTTTAGAATTAGTCAAAATTATAATTAATGTTAATTATTTGGTCAACTAATGGTCAAAGTAACAAGTTTCTTCCATTTGGGTTTCAGCTGCCACATTTTGAAAGATTTGGTATCGTAGTTGACAAAAATGAAATGTTTGGATAAAGTGTTATTAAATTAAATGTTTGATATTGTGACTGTAATTTTCCCTAAATTTAAACTTTAAATGAAAATGGATAAGATGAAATATTTATCCTCCTGTTTGGGTTCCATTAAAAATAAAATTTTGGGAAAAGTATATTTTGAAATAGTGATTTTTTTGGAGAGTATATAGTTAAAAATAAGAAAAAATATTAGCCTTCGTGTAATTTTATTTTATTGGAGAATGTATGATTGAAAATGAGTGGGTGAAAAATATATTTTTGAACAAAAATTATGTACTAGAGAATATTTTATATGTAATTTAGCTCCAATTTGATGTCCATTATTTTGAGAAAATAGAGGTTTGAAAAGTAATTTTTTGGATAACGTGTGGTTAAAAATAATTTTGCTACATGTACAAATTTTTTTAACAAAATTAATACAAGGAGAACTCTCTTCTTGTATTACTTCCGTTTAAAAAGATTTTGTACCTTTAGAAAAATTCAGTTAAAAATAGAGAAAAGTTTTAAGATTACGTATAAAATATTTTATTGTTTAAATGTATAGTTGAAAATGAACATGAAAATCAAAAAAATTTGAAATAATAATCGTGAAAAAGGAAAATGAAGTGACAACTGCGCAACGTGCTAATGACACTGGGGAGGGGCTTACATGGCCCCCATTGGCTTCATAGTAGGTTGTTGAATATTTTTTTTAAAAAATTTTTCTTATTTTTTAACCACATATTTTCTATTACAACACATCATAAAATGTAATTTTTTGTCAATAATGTGCATCAAACACTCTTTAAATAAAAAGTGAGTCAATTTGAAAAGTCAACTACGTAGTATCTCCTGAAAATTCAAAGTCCAAACAAATATATAGTAAATTTCCCAATAAATGAAAAAAATGTGATTGACTTTTAAGTTTTAACTTATATTTTAGAAAATTGACTTTTAAACGTATTCAAAAATTCAAACATACATTTAGTCTTGTTTGGTTTACATGTTAAACTTAATTATTGACTTTAATTTAAAATTTTAGTCATTTTTTTAACCAAACCAAACAATGGCTTAAGAACAAAATTAAATTTTAAATAAATGATTTTTATTAGTAAAAATAAAAAATATATATATATATATTACGAATTTGACAGTAAAGTAGTGCCTAAGAGTGTTCATGATTTATAAAGTAAATTTTTATTTTAAAATAAAAAATGTAAGTCAACCAAAAAATGGTGAATAGTAAAAATGTAACCATCGTAAAAAACTTTCTAGATTAAATTCGCAGAAGTTCTAATCCTTTTCGAGATACAAATGCGGCTCAAGCAATTTGGGGGTCATCAGGCAGAATAATCACAAAGTGCCTTTTGAGATTTATGGTTAGAAAAAGGAAACTACGGAGCCAAATGAGATACTCAAACGATGATCGTCAACGACATTGTATGGAGATTATGCTGAAAAGTTTTAAAGTTCGAAGCCTTAATTAATGTTACTCTAATCGGATAAAATTATTCAACCAAACAGTGCTAATGAACTCTATAAATAATTAAATATAACAATTTGCTCACTCTTTTCTTCATCCCATATTCTTTTAGGAAATTCGAGGTAAGAAATTCTTCTCATAGGCAGCATGTTTTACATAAACTATTTTTATAGTTAAGTTTCATGTTTGAATAGACTTAATTAGTAATTGGTACGTTAATTTAATGTTAAGATATTTAACTAAGATTTGTTATTAATCCTCACTTAACATAATATATGCATTGATCGAGACGCATGAGATCATTAATAGTATTAAAGAAGTTTTTGGATTTTTTATTCAACAACATAGTTAATAAAACATTTTTACCTTTTAAAATGGTATTTTCATTCATTCTAAGAAAACTTTTCTTTATATCTTAAAACTAGGGATAGCCGCTCCGAAGAGGTGGCGGGGCGGGGCATGAGTCGACGCCCCTTCACGGGATGCGGGGTCCCCTCTCGTCCCGTGAAAAAAAAAAAAATTAAACAGGGTAAATCGTCGCCCCGTCCTATCTAAGGCGGGACGAGGCAGGGGCGGGGCGAGGTCCCTAACTTAAAACAATATTGTAAAAGTGTAAAATGTCGATTTCCTTTATCAATTAAAATTAAATGATAAAAAAAATTGACAGTAACGAGAACGACTCTTACAAGTTTCGTTACATAAAAGAACTTCTTTATCGATCGAACAAACTGACAAAATATTACACATTAGTGCCACGTGGCACATTCTATCTACGAGAGAGAGAGATAGATAGATATAGTGGTGGTTGTAAATAGTTTGAGAATAGTTAGGAAGTGGTCCAACTGTCCTCTCCACACCATCTCTCCCTAATTCCTACCCACAAAAACCGTAAGATTAGAGAATAAGAAGGGGTGGCCTGTGGCCACAGGTTGGCAATGGTTTAACCGGACAATTTTGCCCCTTTTACCGGCTGGGGTCAACCGTATAAAAACAATACATAATACAGATCGGGGTTTAGCACGGTTTTACATTTTGGTTGGTTTTCCCAAACCCAGAGGTTTAATAACTATAAAAGCTTTCTTTCTTTTTTTCTTTTATTTTCAAAACTCTCGTCTCGATCGTATTTTTTTCTTTTCATGGAATTGTTCGTTTGCGTTACGTAAATTCGTAATTCTCAGAATCTGTACAGAAGCAGCAAAGAAATACAAGCATACGCATATATTTCTCATCAAATCGATCAATCGTCAGGTAATAATCTATTTATTTTAATTGTTCCTTTTCTTGATTGGATTTGAAGTTTTAGAATTAGTTTTGAAGTGTTGATTTGATCAGCGTGTAGAATTATGGAAATCAGGCAAGTTTTTCTTTTTGGTTTTGCGTGAAATTGAAGTTGATCCTGCAGAGATCTGATCGGAATCTTTAAAATTCTCTTATTTCATTCGATTGCTTGGGTTAAATTCGAAATTAAAGTTCTTTTTTGAATAAACTGAACAGTTAATTTTGGATTTTGAATTTTTGTTTATTTTTTTGGTTTCCGCTAGATTTTTCCTTTTAAATCCCTACGTTTGTATTTCTTACATTTGATGAAAATTCCAGCGATCTGAATTTCAATTGATGAGAGCCAGGATCATATTACTGGATCTGACGAATTTGAAGTCTTTTCTTTTTTTTTTTTAACAATCGTGTCCTGTTTCCATTCTATTGAAGGTTTTGTTAAATAACGTTCTGCCATGTGCAAGAATTTCACGCAGTAAATTAATCCGGACTATTAAGCTCCATTTTGACTTGATTTTCTGGTGAATCATTTGATTATTTTTGTAGGGTATCAGTTTAAAATCTTCTTATTGTTAAGATCTATGATCAATTATATGTTCATGACTTCTGTTCTTAGTCTTCAATTGAAATGCAGTTGTCTAACCTCGGCATAATTTTGATGAATTGTTATCTTTTTTTTTTTTTTTGGGATAAACTTCTACTTTTTGATGAATAAGGAGGTCTCAAATAGAGAAGGAAAAAAACCGGTTCATTTCAAGTTTGGTGCATTAGAGACTGGGAAGGCTATATTTCAATTATAGATCCCATTTCTAGATCATCTTTTACTTTCTTGTTTCCAGTCATTGGTTTTTATAGATTTCGCCCTGCTGAAGCAATCATACTTTTTGGTTTCTAGATTTCACTCCACTACCCTGTCTTGATTTACTGATTATTTCTGGGAAGCTCTGCAATTTGCATGTTCCCATTTTTCTGTTAATTGATAAAATGCTTGTGGAATATTTTATAGATTGAGGTTGATTTCATAACATTACACCACGGTATTTGATGATCTTATCGTGGCATGCTGCCTGAGTCATGGTTTCAAAGAAGAGGCAGGATTATGGATTCAGTGGCTACAGAATCCCGGTTATTCCCAGAGCACCTAGATCAATTAGGGTAAGCATGTGCTTTTGTGTTTAAGCTATATTTTTTTCTACTATTCATAGTACTCAGCATGTTCCTGAGCATCTCAGCTTTATATTTCTTCCCAGAGGAGAAGCCCACGAAAGAAATTGGTGGAAGACAGCACAATTTCTGCATTTGAATTACTTGCAGCTGTAGCTGGCAAGTTGCTACAGGAGAGTGAAAGCTCCACTTCAAGTAATGCAGGTGAAGGGAAAGTGCATCCTGGCTTTTACCGAGCTGGTAATAAGACGAGGCTACCTGAAAATGATAAATCTCTGAAATTCAAGTACTTTGACCAGGGAAGTTGTGTCGAGAGTGCGTTTGTTCCAGAAATTTCTATTCAAGATCGCAATAATTTATCAAATGGCAAGGGACTTCCACAAGCAGAAAATGATTCTCTCTTGGAACACACTTCTGCACTTGCAAGTCGCGATTTGCCAACAAAAGTTGATTATGATATGAAGTTGGAAATGTGCAAGGACAGAAGTTCAGATGGAACTTTCCCTTGTAAAGTAGAGGGACGCTCGGATGATGTTGGTGATATTTATGACCCTAAAATGGACGATGGACCAGAACAGTTAGTGGATGAAAGAGAACAGGTAGGCGACTTAACCATGGCTAACACATCCGGTGTAAAAGATCCAATCGAGAAATGTGTGAATACTAATGTACTGGTTAACTCAGACAGTAGTGTACAGTTGTCCTTGTATAGGGACCCTATTCCTGGTGCTCCGTTGCAGAAGCACAGGAATGATGTAAAGTTAGGTATTAGAGATGATGACGAAAATTCTTTTGGGTGCAATAAACCTAGCACCAAGATAAGGCCCTGTAGGCCACAATCATGCAATGGATACCATAGAACGAGGAAGATGCTGACATCTAAATACAGGAAAGTAGCTCCAAAATTCAAAGATCGTGAATTTTTTAACTCTGGTAAGTGGTTTTAGAAAAAAAATTGTCTGTCTTATAAGTTTGAATTTCTGTATTTTCGTAAACTATCTACATTATGTAACTGATTATCCAATTTCTCCTACGTGAATTTTGTTCTCAGGTGAGGGAATGAAATACTTTTACCGATTCAGGAAAAACATTTGCAAAAGAGAAAGATGTCATTGGGCCCCAATTAAGAAAAGGAAATTGTATGATCACAGCTTTGAAGTTGCATATGACCAAGAGGCCAGCAGCGAAAGTGTCTCTAATTTACCTGAAAAGGAGATGACGGGAGATAAGAGTAGCTCAGCTACAATCCTGCATAAAGGTCCTTTATCCCGTCTGGAATTAGAAGTTCTATTGTTATGCAGTCTTCCAATATAACTGTTCTTATTTTCTTGCAGAAAATGGAGTGTCAGCTTCAGTTAAAGCTCATCAAAAATCAAAGGACTCTAAGGGTACCAGATTTTTTCATTATGGATTTATATACTTGACTTTTCATCTTTACCTGTATTTTTTGTTCGAAGAAGTTCTAACATATGTGTTTTACCCTCACCAGTGAAATTTAACATCAAGTCATTCAGGGTGCCAGAACTTCAAATTGAGGTTCCTGAAACTGCAACCGTTGGTTCTCTGAAGGTTCGCATACTTTCATTGTTGTTTTCATTTAATACAACGTATAAAATCTGAAATTTAAGCTTTTTTTCCTGATTTTCTAGACATGCATTCTTATCTTTAGATCCATTTCTCTTGGCTTTACCCATTACTTGTAAGTAACATGCATTTAGAAATAACCCTAGTTCTTGAATTTCATTTCTTTGATGAAATTTGCGAACCAAATCCCTTTATTAATGTTTAGTCTGCTGGTTTCTAACCTTGTTCTTTCCACAGAGGATGGTGATGGAGGCAGTCACTGCTATTCTTCGAAGTGGACTACAAGTTGGGGTAGTTCTTCAAGGGAAGAAGGTTAGAGACGACAAGAGAACTCTACGGCAGGCTGGAATTTCTCAAAGTAGCAACCTCGATACACTTGGTTTTGCATTGGAGCCAAGTTCTACACATGTTTCTGGACCAAGGACTCCAAAAGATCTTCCTCTGGTAATACAATGTAATGCAGATCTACAATCATCCAGGTATGATAATGTTTTTAGCCTTTTTTTGGGGGGGTGGGGTGTCAAATTCTAACAAGCCAAAGGAATGTATAATTTTGTTATTTTAGAAATTTTACTGTTCCTACGGATGTGCTTTGCTTAGCTTCCATAGGAATATTTAATCGTCATATAAAATTCAAAAACCTTTTTTTTTTTTTTATGAAATCATTCTAATTTCAAAAATCCATGGCTTGCTTCTCAATTATTGAATATAACAATATAAATAATGGAAGAATAGGGACAAAAAATATATTTTCCTCTCAATGAGCTCATTTTTGGATAAGTTAGAAACACATATTCCACATATGATATGTTATGAAAACATGACAATGTCCTACTAATCATGTATCTTATTTTTCAGGTCTCCAGCCAGTCCATATTTTGATTCGGGCATTTCAAAGGCCTCACTTGATCCTTGTCTAGTTATGAAGTTGGACAATGATATTGGTAGCAACCATGAATTAAAACCCTCCCCAAATGCCCCTACCGATGCATTAAAAGATGAAGCATTGCCCGACTCCAAGGCCTTGGTTCCAGTCCCTCCAACAAATATGGAGGCACTTGCAGTAGTTCCCTTTAACTCAAAACGTAAACATAATGAACTTTCGCAACGTAGGACTAGGAGACCCTTCTCTGTGGCTGAAGTGGAAGCCCTGGTTGAAGCAGTTGAAAAACTGGGAACTGGAAGGTTTGTGATATATAAATATTTATGGTATAGGGGTGAACATATTTAAGATTTGTTCCTTAATCAAGGAATTTGAAATTCTGATTAAATTTTAATTTTGCAGGTGGCGTAATGTTAAAATGCGCGCATTTGAGGATGCAGATCATAGAACTTATGTGGACTTGAAGGTATATCAGTAATCTACTTTTTATTACTTGGTATCTTTATCGAGATCTCATGTCTTATATGATACATTTTGGTCTTTTATAATTGGTGCCTTTCTTTTTAGTGTGTGAATATTTTTATGTTTGGCTAAGATGTCATCATCCTAGGACAACTCCACATGCTTTAGGCTTATAATATTGGTAGAGAGCTAAATGATTGCATGAGAAACCAGTGAACAATCACATGGGATGGATTAGGTTGATAGTATTTTAATTATTCGATTAGTGACTCAATAATCACCCCTTTTCGTCTCTAATATGGGTTTTGGTTGGTTTAAAGGATAAATGGAAGACCCTAGTTCATACTGCAAGCATATCCCCTCAGCAGCGTAGGGGAGAGCCCGTGCCACAGGAGTTGTTGAATCGAGTCCTAGCTGCCCACACATATTGGTCGCAGCATCAACCTAAGCACGGAAAGCATCAAGTCGAACCTCTGCAAATCACAGATTCTCCGGTTGAGATGGTAGGAGCTTGAAGAATGTTTCTGATTGTGAAGATGAAAAATTTATGTAGGAAAATTTATATAACCATGAATTGTACAAATAAAGTATTATGTTTTTATGTTTTAAGTTTCATTTAGCAATCTCACACTGATTTCTTGCCTAGTCTTTCATTGTGACTGTAGATTGACTGGCCTGCCTTTGTAAATGATTTGTGGAATAAAGGTTAATTTCTAACAAAAATTAGTGTTGAGACTCTTTTTGGTTTATTTCTAAAGCAAATCTAATTTCATTTGTTTGTGTCCCATTATCACTATCATGTGTATATTCATGTCACGTTATTTATTCAAATTTCTCTCCCTCCAGTGAAAAAACACCCAAAGAAAAACAAATAAATCTTCAAGAAAAAAATGAAAAGAAAAACTCATGTGACATTACATTTAAATAAATATATCATTTAATATCATTTGATTATAATCTAGACTGGTGCTGACACCAATGATGCTAAATAATATTACCGTTTTTATAAATATGTCAACTTAATTAGTAAAATTTATCTCCAACCTCTAGTGGGCAGGATAAAAACTTCCCTTTCTGACGAGAATTATCAAGTCCACTTTTACGAGTATATAAACTACTAAGTCTAGAGATTGGATGTAATCTCAATACTCGAAGCACATATAATTCATTTATATCACAATGCAACTTTTGTACTATATTTAAAAAGTTTGCTCGACTTTATAGTATTACTTTAAACATGCGTCATTTTATAGCTTCATTTCCAACAAATTTCCATCAAAAGTCGTATCTTAAGCAAATAATAAGAGCAATAGTAAAACTCTCTGTAGCACACACTTCAATTAGAGTAGCGTGTACGTATTTGGCACATGTCAAATATCGACACTTCTCGAACACTCTGTCTGATCATTTTTTAATCTAAAATATTATATATTTTGAACTAAAAGTTATTATTAAATAACAAATAAGTACTCATATATTAAAAGGTTTCGACAAAACTAAATTTATGCTACACAAATGAAATTTTTTTAAAAAAGTAAATCAATGTATCGATGAGATGTCAAGTTGGTACATTTTTAAAAAATCGCATGTCAAACACGCGTTCGTGTCTATACTTCATAGGTAAAACTAATTATTCTCACTAATATTAAGTATCAATTTATGTGACGTTGACGTACAATCATATTATTTAATGAAATTGAAATAAATTTATAATATTCATCGAACAATACGACAAAAGAACTAAATAGTGTAAAGTGGAAAAGATTAGAAAAAAGAAAAGAAAAGAAGAACATGAAAATGATTCACGTGGATGATGAGTCTGGCGGTGATTTCAATAGAATCCGAACACAGGCAGGCAGCACGTTGGAAGTTGCGAAATGAATGATGAGTGTTTTTGCATCATATGATTTGTAGATAAGACTGTCATTGCCCTTTTCTTACACAAATACATTTACTTTACGTTGGAATCAAGAAACCAAACTTATATTTTAATACTATTATTATATATGCACATGCATATAAATCTAATCCTTTTGCACAAGGTTTAACAATGAAGTAAGTATCCAAATGATAAAGAGTTCAAACCAACCTGGCAAACGTAGCTCTTTTATTTTCCTCAGATCTAGCTCCACTTGAACCCCACCCAGTGGCGGATCCAGGATTTTGGGTCAGCACGGGCGACCGTTGATCGTCAATCATTGTTACAATAAAATATTAAGAGTCACGTTTGATACTCACTTTTTTTGCAAAAAATTCATTTTTGAATAGTGATTTGATGAAAAATATTTGGTAAAGTTTTAAATTTGAATATAATATTATTTTATTGAAAAATGTGCGGTTGAAAGAAAAAATAAAAATGTATTTTGAAANCTTACACAATAAAAATGAAGGGAAACAGATTCGAAACCGGGACCTCCTTTATAAATATAAGAGCCCTACCCAGGTGAGCTACAAGATATATTTGAAAACAAAACAAAATTATCAGGTACATAATCTAAACATTTTATTCATTGTCAACAAAAAAAAAATTGTTCCCGACGGATCCAGCACGGGCGGCCGCCCGGGCTCGCAGGGTGCTGGGTCCGCCCCTGACCCCACCCCCCCCCCACCTTAAATGTCAGTTTTTTAATGGAAAAACTACATTTTAGATCTCTAGCTTTGACATCTACACATTTCGATCCGAACAATTCAATTTTGTTGCATCTCACTTATCATTTCATTCTATATTAAAACATGTGCTTTTGGTCTCTATTTATTTTTTCTTCGAATTTGGGTGCTTGCTCACACTATGTCCCAAAATTAATAGTGAAGTCAAAAATTTTACAATGAGATGAAAAATATCATAATTGACAAAGTAATTGCATAAAATAAATAATATATATCTTTTTGTTATAAACTAGAGAGAAAAATAGATAAATCAATAAACTTGTATGTTTTATTAACAACTAAAACCCCTTATTTATAGGGAAAATTTAAAGCTATAAGGGATATAGCAGTTATAACGACTAGGACTGTAAATGTATAAAAGTTATTCATAAATACTACTATATTTACAATACTCCCTATTGAATGGTTATTTACACAATGACTATCTTATTGAAACATTATTTAACAAAATCTCGATGGGACAAAAATACTAACAAATGAAAAGGAGTATAAATAATTGGAGTAATAAAATATTGCCTCGTTAAAACTTTGCCCAAAAAATCCAATGGAATAAAATTTGATCAAAGAAAAAAAAAAAGTACACCCACAAAAGTTGTCTTACAAAAAAAAATTGTCAGAAAAATTCAATGGGATAAAACATTTGTCAAGAAAAAAGAGTACAACGCATATTTACTCTCCACGTGATAATATCACTTGAATTATGCTTAAAGCATGTTAAATTCTTTAAAGATAACATTAATACAGTACTGTCTATTCAACTGATATTCATATTTCAAATTTCATGCATCATCAAAATAACGTGATATAAACTCGTGATTTTATCCACCACAATATTTGTGAAATTCACTATGTTGAGAGTTGTGCATTACATATTACAATCATTACTTTGATCGATATATTTCGACGCATTCATTTTGATTCCTCATTATATGATCCAATACACTATGTTCAAAAATGTTGTCGAAATTTTTTTTTTCCGATTCTATTCTTTTAAATAATGACTTAACATATTGAGATATCTCAATTTGCAATATATCAAGTACTTGAACCTCTTAGGGATTTTATAATTTGTTATATCTAAATACTCATAAAGAGTATATGCATCATTAAAAAGACCATCCTTATTAATTGCTCCATTTTCAGTTTTGAGATTTTTATATTAGAATCGAATATCATCCCCATTCAAGCGTGCTATTGATATATCAAATATAATGCTAACAAATTGTCCTCTTAGGACATCAATATGGATTGGAGCATTCAAAATTGGCGCTTGAGATGTTGATAATCTCTTTGGTCAGTAAATACATTTATATAAATTTCAAATTCTGGTTCGAATTATTTTTTGCAGGAATTTAGATAATGATGTATTTGTACATTATTTCTAACTTCTTAATACCTCTCCTAATGTCAAGAGAATTGTCCAATCAAATTGACAATTAGTTTTACTACATTATATAATATCACCCATTTGGAATAAGGGTTCATACCACGCATTTATTATTAGCATTCTTTATTTTTTTTTATCTCATGGTGGATTAATCGCACATATATATTGCATTATCAAAACAATTAGATGAAGAAATCAGCTTTTGATATTGGCATGATGCATTCCCTAAACAAAAATGGAAAGTAATTTGTTCTCAGTTAAATTAATTGAAGGCATTTGCATTTATCGATATTTCAACTAACACGTATTAAAATATTAAGATTTATGGTCACTAGCATTGACAAGATACATCGTCTTGATTCTATAATTTGAAAATTATGTATATAATTTAAAATTTGAACGGTAATTTCACAAACTTCAGGTTACAAACATCATGCAATCATCTAGTATATATATCAAATATATTAGATACAAATAATATCTAAATGATCAAACGTAGAGGATGATGGGACCTCATTTATCACCTTAATTAGTTTTCATAAATATATGAAATTTAGTCCTTATTTTAGCTAATAATGTTTAATTATCAATTTTCGATCAAGAGAACAAATAACATATATGAATTCATTGGATTGAAAAATGTTTTGGTTCTTCGTTAAATATCCATTTGAATTTTTAATTTCATATCATTATTAATCCAGTGATGGTTCAATTGGTCATGCCAAAAAATCAACTTGAATTTCTAGTTCAATATAAGATATAATTCAATATTTAATTTCGAAAAATGTGATAAAATATTATATAGTCATATGATAATCAATCAAGTAGACAGACTAACCAATGTCAATATAACACGAGTTATATATATTTTTTAGCTATAAATATTAATTCAAAATGATATATTTTTCGAAACATATGCTACTTCGAGAGCACCTTGTCTTTTATTATTGTTTCTTCAAGAACAATATATCAATATTTTTCTAAATTGTTGAAAATTATAATTCATATCTTTTATGAGCAATCAAATATTATTATAATAAATTGTAAAATAATTTACTCTTCAAGAGTAAAAACATAATTTTTAATTATGTTTTTCGAGATTAAGTAAAATATAACTAAAACATAAATAATAGTGTGTTACTTCAGGAACAACAACAAATTATTATTTATAAAACATTAACTTTTGAGGAGTATATTTTCAATGAGAATATAATATTTACAGAATTGTGTTTTTTAAGGAGCAACAAATCAATATTCTTTTGGAATATTGAAAACTAAAATACATACTCTTGAAGAGCAAATAATATTCTTTCTGAAATATTAATTATAATGTTGTTCTATTTCAGGAGTAACAATAAAAACATTTGTAATAAACATATCTAAGATTAATATTCTAATATTAATAATTATATCATGCTTCTTCAGGAACAACAAAATATACAAACATAATATTCATTTTTAACAATATTGCAATATTCTTCTGGAATATTGATTAAGATTATTTCCTTTCAAAAATAATATACAATACTCTTTTAGAATATTGATGAAAATTATTTCCTTTCAAGAATAATATATAATATTTTTTTAGAATATTACTGTAGATAATTTGGTTTCATCATTGATTAACCAAATAGATGCATAAACAGTGTCATCATTGAATTTACATAAAATTTACTCAAACATGATATACAAATAGGATATGGGTAGAGATATAATTCATAGTACAATAAAATAATTATAATTGATTAGTAAATGCATTAATAAAATAATCATTATACACATAGTAAAATAAACACTAAAACGATTATGCATAAATCATCTATCTATGTGTTTGCTTAATTCCATAAACCAATACAGAAACATTAATTGGATTCGTGAATTGATAAAATAAAATAAAAGCATATGTCATCAAATTAATTTGGTACATGCGACAGATGATTAT
>CAIGRN010038001.1:0-10295 GCA_903798345.1 Fraxinus anomala
ATCACGAAGAACACCCGATTTTTCACTGACTGGAACTCCGTCAACTTCCTTCGATCTTCAGCAACTCTGACAGATGCGGATGAAAGAACGGTTCGGTATTTGGATTATGAAAGTGATGTTTTTCTCATCAAAACAAACTTACAAGACGAAGGTTGAAAGAATGAATATGTAGGAATTCTCTCTCATGAAGTTTTCTCAATGATCAACCTTTTCCCATCACGTTCAGATATGTTTTGGTATTTATAGGTAGGTTGGGAAAGTAATGGGATGGGAAAAAAAACCTTTAAATCGCGAAATAAAATTTTTTCGGACAACATTGTCGCTCAAACGAGGGCTAGCGACAGTCGAGCGACACGCTGTCACTCGAGCTAAGGCGGGGCGACAGTCGAGCGATGGAGGTTCTGTTTTTTACGCTCGAGCCAATCTAAGGCAACAGTCTAGCGAAAATTCGCGTCGTATTTTCCTTCTTTTATCATACTCGAATCCTAGAACTAAAAAACATATTTTCATATAATTGCACATTATTCCTTAACTTTTTACAATATTTATAATTAAGTCCATTTTGTTTACAAAATTATCAATTACATAATTAAAAACCTAACAAAATCGATGGTAGCACTATGAACTACATATCGACCTAAGCTTTCTCATCGAGTTTAGATTGCATTTTCACTTGAATCTCTTTAGACATATTTGGCATTTGTTTTTTTTTTTTTTTGAAAACAGATTTTGGTGGCGGGCTGGCTTTGATTTCGCAAGAAAATATCATTTTCCAATTTTGTTTGATGTTTTCATTTTGTTGTGGGTTTCTTCAACCCTTGATCAAAGACAGATATTTTTTAAGGCAGAAAATTCATTTTTCTAATCTATTTGCAATAGCCACTTTCATGGTAGGTTTCTTCAACCCATAACCGAAAGTAGCCATTTTCCTTTCATCTTGGTTGTTGACCTCCTCCAGTTTTTAGTTAAGGAGCTTCCAAAAAGCACTATCCTTCTTGGTTGCTATCTTTGCTTTTTTCGGTAGAAAAACTAAAGAATTTTCTGTGACCTTTTGAACTTGGTGATAACATGTTTAATGTATTGATTTTTTACAAACGATATTAATTTGTTGACCTCGAAAAATGTCAACAGAATCCCGACTATGTCCCCTCTACATAGACATCATTATAGTCTGTAAACGAATAAAGAAAAAAATTTGAAGTGAAATGTAACGACTTAGTTGTCACAAATTAAAGTATAGCGATCGAATTTGAGATAAAAATAAAGTATAATGTTCTAATTGATACAAATTAAAGTAACTCAATTGAAATTCGAATAAAAGTACAATGATTCCTGAAGAAATTAACCAAAACTAGTGAATAAGACAAATTCAAAACAAGGGAACAATACATAACTCATACATATAAGAATTACGTTTTAAAACTAACAAACTTGTCAAATTATTTCAAAATATCAAATAATAATCTCCCACGCCGACCCCACATACCCACCTATAAGATTTTTTTCGAAAATTTAAAATTTTCCCTGAGCCACACCACACCACACCACACCACACCACAACCTAACTTGTAATTTCCTTTTTTCAGAAATTAAAAATATTTGTTTATAGAGATTACACCCTACTTCCAAAACCACCTCCACCCATTCCAGCCTTTAAAAAAATTCAAAAAATTTAAAACCTTTTTTGGAAATTGCACCACACCCTTACGGAATCACTCAAGATTTGTGATTAACTTGTGTTATCTATGATTGACTATGAACAAATTTATTTTTAGTATGACCGTCTATAACTGTTTAATTTGTGACGGTATGTTACCAAGTCACAAATTTATTTGTAGTATGACCGTCTATAACTGTCTAAATGTGTTATCTATGACTAACTGCGATCAAAGTTATCTTCAATGTGATTAAATGTGATCAAATTTATCTTGAGTATGTTTATTTGTGACCAGTCACAGTCAACACATAATTTGTCACAATCAATCACAATAAATACATACTTGATCACAAAAGATCATCTCAAACAAATCTGCACACATCGTAGACCAGCACCACTAGTCACCTCCAATGCACCACCACTACCACCTTCAACTCAAATCCACAACCATAAATAATACTTTCACCTCAAATCCACAACAGCAAGCACACATTATTTTTCGATCATAAATCACAAATTTTATGTTACAATTTATTTTACGGTCACAAATTATCAAATTAATTGGTCACAACTAACAAATTCTAAGTCACAATTACAAATTTAATCCTAATTTTGCATTTTAAACCAACTATTATTCATTGGTCACAATCACCCAAAATCCCAAACCCACTCCACTAATGACACTAATCGAACACCACCTCACCACCATGGCCATCAACTATGACCACCACAGTCTCCAACACCACAATCACCACCACATCACCACTTTACCATGAAAAAACACCAGCAATCACCCCCCACAACTCCGGCTAAGCAAGAGATTGGATAAAAAACTCACCCACAAACAACCACCCACCCACCCACCCACAGCAATCAGATCAAAAAATCAACCAAAAACAACCACCAAAAAACCAAATCATAAAATCACCAACAAACTCCAATAAACCACTCCCGAGAAACGCCACTACAACGGAGGCCACTCCTACTTTTACAATCACCGATCCCAACATTGGCACTTACCTTTCGCGCTAGCACCAAATTTCCAAATACTAGGTTCTTTAATGTGAACGTGAATCCTCAAGATACAAACACAACACCTATGTTACATCATCAACCTCTGATTAATCAATCAACGGTCGATTAGATCTTCACAGGAATGGAAAATTTGACAACCTTAATGAGCAGTGCCTCAAACGGTCGATAAGATCTTCAAATGACCCATCTAATATCCTGGGGTTCAACATGTCTGACATTTTGGCGTCGCACAAGCTGCACCTCGTACAATTAGATCTGAGCGTCGCTGCAGCGACGATCTGAGCAGAGTGTCGCTCAAATCGCTCATAGTACCGTTGCATCTAGGCTAAAATGGCGATGAGCGTAGCACCGATAACAGTGAAAAAAATATAGTAGAGTAAAGGGTTAAATTCACCAATGGTCATCCAACTTTATACTTAGTGTCACTATGGCTGCCCAATTTCATATAACATTTCACCATGACCACCAAATTTCGTTTTATTATTTTCACTAATTTTAAAAAGAGTAAAACAGTAAATTTGTATTATATATTTAAAATAAATAAAAAAATAATAATTTTTTTTTAAAATTTTAAAAATGCTTATTTTAAAATAAGTTTTTATTTTATTTTAAACTTTTTAAATAAGTTTTTATTTTATTTTTTTAAGGGATGTCTTTTTTGAAATTAAATTTTATTTTATTTATTTTTCTAAGTATTTTTTTATAATATTTTTTATTTTATTTTATTTTTTTGAGTAACTTTTTTGTAATAAGTTTTAATTTTATTTTATTTTTAAGTAACCTTTTTTAAAATAAGTTTTTATTTAATTTTTTAAAAATTTATTTTATATATATAATGTGAATTTACTATTTTATCCCTTTTAAAATTAATGAAAATGGTAAAAAGAAGTTAGATGACTATTGTGAAATGTTATATGAAATTGGATGACCATAGTAAAAAGTTATATGAGATTAAATGGACATGATGAAATAAAATCAAATTGTGTGGCTACAGTAACACTAAGTATAAAGTTGAGTGACCATGATTAAACAAAATCAAATTGAGTGATGATGACGACACCAAATATAAAGTTTAGTGACCATCAGTGGATTTAACTCGTAGAGTAGATGAGAGAATGGAAGCAATAGAGAGAGAATGAATAAAGAAAGAAAAGGAATTAGGGTTTGGGGGAGTATAATGGGGGTGGGTAGGCTGGGGTTATATAGATTAATTTAATTTTGTAATATTATTATTTAATATTAAAAAATTGAATTATCATGTAATTTTTGTACAAAAAAACTTTTAAACTTTATTTTTGAAATTGTAAGTTAAAAACATGGATGTTTGTACCTCTCAAAACAATCATATCTAAAATTGTTAATGGGCCGAACTATCTCGGCTCGACTCAGTCCACCTAATGAGCCTGCCCATGCACGCTTTGGGATGAGCTGCTTTTACAGCCCATATTATATAGGCTGCAAAAGTAGTCCATTTAACAATGATTTTAGGCGTATTCTTTACTTTGGCATGGAGCGGTACTGTTTTGCATGAAAAAAAATCAGTTTGACTCGCTCCTAAAGCAAGTTGAGTCAACGAGTGACTCACCACACTATACGTCTCTAATTTTCTCTCTTAATGCAATCATCTCTCTTTATTATTAGAGAAAAGGAAAAATATAAATTATTATTCATACTTATTGTAATGTCGGTAGGTCCTTGTCGTCTCCTATTTTTTCTGGAGCTTTGAAAGGTGGGTAAACAAGATGGAGATTAAAACATCTCTATCATTCATTTGATCGATTGATTTATATATTATTATTTTTTCAAAGATTTAAATTATAAACATTAAAAGATAAAAATTAAGATAGGACAACGTAGGTTGAAATGCTAAGTGTTGTTGAGTCGAGCTCATTCAGCTCACGGACTAGGCAAATGAGCTCATAAATCACGAGAAATTCATTTTTTACTTGAGAAAAAGATGATCTGCAATCGATTTGCAAGTCAGATCAACTCGTCCCATAAAGAGACGAATTGGTGAATGAGTCGAGCCCACGTTTAATGAAACAAGTCTATTCATGCTCGAATCGTCCCACAAATAATTGTGAGTTGACTCACAAGTAGAATGAATCGAGCTTGATGATGGACAATTTGAACGGATCGATTCAATCCATTTAACACACCTATGTGTCGGGGAGAGTAAGGACGGAACATATGCCTTGACGTGTAAATGAGAAAAAATTAGAGAAAAAAACAAAAAAAAAGTAAGATAACTCATTGCTTCCTGTTCCCTATCCACCTAAAAAGGGGAGGAGAATTTCATATCGACACGCATGATGATCCCTTTGGACCATTACTCTCCACGTTGCTCATATATTATAGTTTACAAACACGTGTCTAGTATACGTTGCAAGTGCATATACATACCTATTTATAAATATATACTCGTACGGCCTGGACTTCATCATCTTCCGATCCCCTGTTGTTGAACAANATCTTCCGATCCCCTGTTGTTGAACAAGTGTAAAGAGAAGAAGAGAGAAGAAAGATGCAGGATTTGGTGGGCAAATCGAAGAATTTCTTAGCAGAACATGTGGCTGGCATAGAAAAACCAGAAGCAGACATCACAGATGTGGATCTTAAGGATGTTGGAAAAGAGGGCATAACATATATGGCTAAGGTTTCCATTACAAATCCTTACAGTGTTTCTGTTCCCATTTGCGAGATCCATTACTCCCTCAAAAGTGCTGACAGGTTCACTCTCTTTATTCCCTTTTCATCCTGCATCTATCCATATCTCTTTCTTTATGTATATCCTTAACAAGGCTCTGTTTGAGCCCATTTTTTGGAAAAGTAATCGTGATTTTATTTTATCGAAGAATAAAAATTGTATTTACGTACAAAATTATTTATTGAAAAAATATATGATTAAAAATAAATTTTAAAAAATGTGACTGCAAAAGTTACAATAGATGAACGATGTGATCATCCTGATCGGCCTTTCTTACAAATATTGTCCAGCTACTTTTAATAAATCCAATTTGCACTTTGTCTATAATTGACTAATAAATCTTGATTAGCACAATTACCAAAAATTCACACCATTGCGTTTTCCCATTTGTTTCTTAGCCCGGCTACAAAATTTATTTTCAACATATAATGGTGCTCAAACATAGGCTTAGTACGACAAATATGAACGAGACACAAATATTAATTTAATTTGTTGCTTGACAGCTAACTTTGAGCTTTCAATATTATATATTATCACCACTAGTAATTGAAAATCTTGTTTGATAAGTTAAATTTTAAGTTATAATAGTAGAATTCTCACTTTGTTGTCCCTCATCTATACTAAACATAACAAATCTACCATCAACCTTTTTTAGCATAATTTATCTTCAACCTTTTAATTATGTAACAAAATTCGTCATTCCTTCAATTTTGGTTATTAAATAACGGATTTTTCCTTCTCTTTAAATAAATTAAAATAAAAGAAAGTAGTAAAATAACAAAAAATTGTGATGCATTTCCGTAACTTTTCGAAAAGTATAAATAAATCTCACTTAAAATAATTAAATAATTATGAACACATAAAATAAAATTTAGAAATTTTATTCTCCAACCAAATACATATTAACATAGTTACGGATTAGTCTAACATGAATACTATTTCGTTTCATTTAACACAGGCTTCAAATCTAACCATTCACCATAACACAGGCTCTCGTTGTATAGAAAAAAATGTGGTGGGCCATTTTTTATTAAGTTTATAAGCACATATAAGCATGTAAAATAGTCATTACATTTGGTTCAAATTTCAGTAAATATAAAAATTATAGCCAACTCTTGTATTTCTCCTGCTTCTCTATTTGAAGGCGATCTGCTTGGTTATGTGATGTACGATGTAGCCTATTAGTATTTGCAGTAAATGTAGAACCAAATAGCTAGAAGAAGGTAAATTTTTAAAATAACAAAATAGTCCATGTAACTCCAGAAATGGCCTTTTATAAAGTGAAAATTAGAATAAAGCCTTTTTTTCACTTTAACAAGAAAAAAGGCCCTTTTGAAAAAATCTCCCTCAATTAAGGAGGTCAACTGCTGTCCATGAATTGAAGATGCAACTTGTAATGAAGTCTTCCAAAACTGATCCGTCACTTGCAATATTTAATTTTAATTTTTTTGTATTTATTATGGGGCACAAATATGAGCTAACATAGTAGAATACTCCACTGCTTATCTTTTACTGATTTTAAATTAAATGTTTTAAGTATTGAATAAAAAACTTACATTTGGTGGTGGTGGTTCAAATAAAAAGGATTAAAGAATGACTTAGCCTCAATTGTATATGTCAATAATTGAGCCCCTCACACATTTTTTATAGATCATGAATTTGACCGAAACAACCTTAATAGTAAAAGCATTTATCAGCATTCCAATGTGCGAATCTTCCTACCATGTAACGTAATTGGTATAGCTCAAGAAAAAATAAAATTACTTTTTTAAGTAATAATTTTTTTCTACAAACACTCTCTTATTTATGTTTTTATCAAATACGATGGATATTTTTTGACATGATAATAAATTGTTTTCAACCTCAATTTTTAAATTGTTTATCACAATTTTGTAGCCATCGTGAACTAAGTATTAAAAAGCACTATGCTCCATCTAAAACTAACGCAACCTATCGAACCATATTGATATGATTATCCTTATATGTAAACATACATGCTTAAAACTAACGCAACCTATCAAATTATATGCAACTCAAATACATAATGCATAATAAATAAAAGAGTAAAAGATTGAGTTGCCTCACAATAAGCGCTTAATTTAAAATTTTTAGCTAGACTTTGTGGATGGGTTAATTATTGTGGTTCAAAACGAATTTCACCAGCAAAGCTTTGATCATAATGTTCAGCATTGCCAACCTCTTTTTCGATTCTTCATGCTTGAAGAGCTCATTTTTCATCTTTAAAATTTCCTATGATTTCACTTGCACATTTTCTATGTTGGTACTTTACATGTTCCTTCACTCAATCCTCTTTAACTTTTTGACTTTTCTCTTCGTATGATTGTTTCTTGACAATAGTATAGACGTGAGACTTTTCTTGGTCATCATTTACCCTCAAGGTTAGTTCGTCTCCTTCAACGTCTATGGCGATCTGACTTGTAAATAAGAAGGATCGCCTCTAGATTAGTAAAAGATCCAAGTACTCTTCTATACCTAAGATAATGAAGTCCGCTGGAAATATGAAATTGCCCACTTTAATGGATTCATTAGGATTATATTTGACGATGTGTCGAATACATACGACAATTATAAATAGGGTTATGGTTTTCAATTCGTAATTATCATTCTTTATGTCATCTTATCAATACAAGAATAAAAAATAAAACATATTAAAGAGGAAGATAAAAAACTCATAAACAAGAACAAAAAATTAACAATCAAGAAGAAGAAAGCGAGACAATCAAGATTATGGAGCGATAAGCCAAAGTCAAGAACAAGAACTCAATAATTAAAAGAGCCAATATTTAAGATTAAAGATCCAGTAATAAAGAATTATTCTCAATGAATTAAGGTATGTTCCATATTTGATAATTATCTTTGTGATTTGACCGGATAATCTAGACGATAAATTAATTACGTTTTTCAAGTTCTTAATATTTAGAGTTTCATAAAAATCTAACAAATTAGAGTTTCACTCATACAATTCATCTCCAATATTTCAATTATGTAGCAAAATTTATCATTTCCTCCATTTTGGCTATTAAATAACAGATTTTTTCTTCTCTTGAAATAAAAAAATAAATAAAAGAAATTATTAAAATAACAAAAAATAAGAAAAAAAATTGTAAATGAGATTCCATGACTTTTCAAAATGTATAGATAAATCCTACTTAATATAATTAAATACATATTAACACATGAAAGCAAAAGAATTTAGAAATTTTATCTTCCACAACCAAATACATATTAACATAATTATTGATTAGTCCATGTAAATGGACATAAATACTATTTCGTTTCATTTAATTATTGGCACCCAAGTTTCTGATCTAACCATTACCTAGTTATGTAAATGAGCTGAGCCGAAGCTCGTGGCTCGGACAACCTTTATTTACCCAAGTCGAGCAAAAGTTCGGTTGAAAATTTTAGGCTCGGCTTGAGCTTTGGCTCCTTTTTTTTTTTTTCCAGAAATTTGCAACATTCTAAATTTTTTTAAATAATATAAAATTTGTGCAATTTATAGAAATTGTAATTTAAATAAAAGTCACAACTCTCCTCTTTTTTCGAGCTTGGAATCGACTACAATCAACGTAGACGAATTTAAAATTGTACACGAATAAAATATTTCGTGTACAATTTTTATTTTTGAAACAAATAAATTTAAAGATTACATAACTTTTTTTAAACTAATCAATTTAAAAACTTATAATATCATATTATTGGATTTGCTATAACTCTTCGATCACTATACTGTCAATTTGTTATTGAAGACGTAATTCCGCACATTCCCAATCATTCTTGTTGGTGACACAGTAATAAAATTTATTACTTGTCTAATTTTATCTAAATGTAATCTCATATATTCTAAAATATTTTTTACAATCAAATTGATAATGTGGCATACACAACGTTGATGAAAAAATAAATCTCCAAATGTAGGGTTCAAATCATTAATAAATTTTTCGACAACAACTTTGTTTACGCTAGCATTATCAAAAGTAAAATTTCGAACCATTTCTTGCATACCACATTCTTGTATAATATCTTTTAAAACCATGTATATGTTAGTCGCATTATGAGGATATTCTACACAATAATCTGTTAAATACTTGCTTTCTTGAAGGTGATATAGTAATAAAATTAATTGATTGCCTATTTTATCTAAAGGTGATTTTATATGTTCCAATCCATCTTTTACAATCAAATTGATAATGTGGCATACACAACGTTCATGAAAAAATAACTTTCAAATACAGGGGTAAGATCATTAATAAATTTTTCAATAACAATTTATTCACACTAACATTATCAATAGTAAAACTTCTAATCATTTCTTACATACCAAATTCTTGTGTAATATATTTTAAAATCATGTATATGTTAGTGGCATTATGAGGATATTCTACTAATCTAAATGCAATAATTCTTTTATGTAAAATCCAAAAGTGATCAATATAATGAGTCGCAACAGCAATATATCATTTTTTATTATCACCGATCCATAAATTAGAGGTAAACGATGTGATAATACTAAACCTTCAATAGAAATTTGATTTCTTTTGTTCTATAATTTTATAATGTCTATAAGAAAAGAATTTCTATAATAAGGAGTATACTTGGGTTGAGAATAATTCTTCACGAGTCAAGTAAAGTGTATTGAGTCTATTATCGTAAACAATATCTCAGTTGTAACCACGTATGCGGTTATTCATTCACGATATCTTTTATGTGAATATACAAAGGTGGAAAGAGTATAAACAGATCCGCCAACCACTAGTTCGATCTGTTTCGAGTCGAGTCTGACTGTTTAATCTTGGCAACTCCTTAATACATGCCAATTCAAATGAGTGTGCTTGAACTGAGCTTCCAACAAGTTTTTTGTCACAGTAATTGCAA
>CAIGRN010038008.1:0-10186 GCA_903798345.1 Fraxinus anomala
GGGGTTTTAGGTCGACTTTAGGACGTATAAATTACACTGATCAGATGTTTTAATTTATGTTAAGTGTATTAATCTAATTGGTTCTTTTTTTTAGAGTAGTGGACCTAATTTCCTCAAGATTCAGAATAGCCCATTGCCCACTAAAAAATTAAAAATTGTGTTTATTATATCCAATGCCCCCACCAACTAACATAATAATATCTTTATAGTTTTTTCTTTTTCTTTTTTGTTTGCATGCTTTCAAAATTCGAATACATCATTATTTTGCATTTTTACAAAGTTTTGATATTTTTTTGGTTTACAATGCGGCTTCGCCTCATGAATGGAAAACACCTTAGTTACCTGACAACGTCTTTTTAAAGTGTAAATGTCTACACATATTTTTTGTGTGACCTAAATGTCACAAGTTTTGCAAGTAATGTCCTATTTTTCAATCATTATTTATACTAAGCAAAATTCTTTCTGTTTCACACTTTCTTATTTTCGAGGTAGGATCGTACATGAGTGAATTTTTTTTTTATTTTTTTTTATGTAACGTCCTATTTTCCAATCATTATTTATACTAACAATGCTATTTAATCTCATTGGGGTTGCAACCCCAGTGGAATTAAATAACTTATTTAATTCCACATTTCATTTAACCTATCATCTAATGCCACCTAAATTGAGGATGTAATTCCAGGGGAGCTACATAGCATTATTCTTTCTTTATACTTGCCTACTATTCTTTCTTTCTTTCTTTCCTTCTTTCTTTTGTTTTCTTTTCCCCCACGAATGTACAGCCTATACAAACATGCTTTTCAATGATAATTTATGAAGGATAAGTAAAATAAAACCTATATTCCAGTTGTGCAAAACAATCCTAGCAGCAGCATCAATATCCACAATACCACCCTTTTTTTGCCTGTCCTTATAGTAGCAACCTTCTGAAGGAAGTCATCAACTGACTCAAAGCTAGGGTTGCCTAGGGACCTTGTACAATGATGTATTCGAATTTTGAGTATTTCCTTAACTGCACAGGTCGTAAAATGGGCAAATTTGCTATTTATCTAATAATGGTAAAGAGATTATCTTGAGTGAAGACAACAATTTATTTACCGAGACCAATTGGATCATCTAATTTTTCAATTCTCTTGCAATTTGTAGGATTGATGTCACCAAACAAAGATTGCGATTATATCTTTATAAGACAATTGCATGTATTTAAAGAATGATGGATTATAAAAGTATCTATACTTTGAAAATGTTCCATTGAGATCTATATCAATAAAAATGATCATATTAAAGTATTAAAACTAATTTTGTGTGACTTAATGTCACAATTAGTCAATACTTTTTTTTATGTAAGTTCCACTATCAGACTAACAAGTTAATTTTTAGGGTTGTGCTTGGTGTACATAGGGGGCACCAATGGACACCATTATGGTGCCCCCTATGTACACTAAGAATAATCCTAATTTTATAATGTTTTCAAGGAAGTAATTTTCAAGTTACGTTGTTTAATGACACATTCGAAAAGTTATTTTCTATGCTTGAGAAATGAAAAATATATCGACTTTGAAATGGAAAAATAAGAGTAATCAACCCTTATTCATCATTTTCATATTATATATACATATTATCATGATACTTTAAAAAACAGTATTAAATTTCAAAAATATTACGCATATCATTCATTCAATGCATAAGACATGCATCGCAAGTACTTACTACTAGTTTTATAAAAACTACATGTTAATAAAAGTGAAATACAATCAACCCAATTATTGGAATAGGGGATGTAATAGCAAATGAAGTAAGATTATGGGTCATCCTATTTCCCTTGCAGGAAATAAAGTAAAGCGACACATATAAACACCTAGTTCTTTCGTAAGAGCTATAATATCAGATAAGCATGTTAAAAATGACTCAATATTATGTATAACGATATGTGCTCAAATCTGTTGACATTGAGCATTCTAAGCCCCGTGTTTGGTAAATTTAAGTCAAAGTTAACAATGAATTTTAAGTACACATTTCACGAGTTTCATAACTTTTCAACCACATTTTATCAATTTCTATCAAAATATACTAAAATTCGAATTTCAATTCCTACCAAACAGGATCTAATTATAGTATCATGAGTACAAATGTCACTATCCTCAAATGTGTTTAGAGCTTCCCGTTCAAGCTTCAAACGTAGCCACGGATAGAATCCCTTCATGGAACAACTATAAAATGATAAACTTTCGAATGACCTCAAATCATGAAGAATCAACCAATAACGTGTTATTTTCAAAGGAGGAATTTTCTTTCCTTGACTCTTAATGGTCGTTTTAACAACCTTATTTAATTCGGTAAAAAGTGAAAACAAAAGGCAAGAGGAAAGAAAAACTCTCGACCCCATGATTTGAGCTTCAATCATGAAACATTTAGGTAACCGTACTGACGCAAGGGATAGAATTATGAGGAATAGAATTATGGAGGATAGAATCATAAATAATTGTATTAAAATGAAATAGGCAGATTGTTCTAAGTAAAAATTTTACTTATAATTCCTTGATATTTTTGTAGATGAATTGCACATATTCGGGGCATTCTCGTATCATCAAAAGTTAAATAATTTTAAGGGAGGTGTATTTAATTATGACTTTTGAAGACTTTAATGGACTTTTTTTTAAAGTGACTTATGTGGATTTTATGAATTTTTTAAAGATTTGTATGAAATTAGTGGAAGTTTTTTGTAAACTTATAAATTTTCATTTTAAAACTTTTAGAGACTTTTGGAAATTTCAAAAAACTTTTGAAAACTTTATTTTGAGATAGAATTTATGTAAATTTAGTGCATATTGTGAAATTATCACATACGAGGTGGTGGTTCTTACAATTCTCATTCTCATTCCTTTTACCCCCATATAATAAAAAAATATTTTAAAAACAATAAAAAATTTAAGATCATAATTAAATAAATAATTATATATATATATATATATATATATATATAAGTTTAATATTCAGTGTTATTAATATAATATACATTTAAAGAATAAATAAAAAATATAAATTTAAATTTAAATTTAATTATAAATTAGTCTATATAAATTTTTATAATTTAATTAAAAATAAATATTTTTTCAGAAAAAATGAATGAAAAAAGAAGTTATAAAAATACAATTTAATTTTTCATAGAAAATAGAAATAAACAATAATAGAGAGAAAAAAAAATAGAAATTAATACAATTAATAGAATTTTTTTAAAAAAATCATGACTAATGTTCAAAAAAATGAAAGAGAGAAATATATATATATTTATTTATTTATTAATTTTTTTTTGAAAGTCATCAAAATTTTGTGTTTAATGAGAGACAAATTTTGAGATTTTATTTTAGTACTCTTTACTTAAAAGTTACTACCATGAAGACTTTTATAAAAAATTCAAAAACTTACAAAAATTTGAATACTCCAAAATTTATAGAGATTTTAAAAAAGTTTTAATTGAATATATCGTCACTTTTAAAGAGTTTTTAAATATTTATAAAAATTCAAATTGAATATATCAATATTTTTAGAGAATTTTCAAAAATTTACATTTAATATCTCTAAACATTTTAAATTTCAAAAGATAATTAAAAAGTCTCAATCCCCTTGGTCCACAGGCTACAAATAACACGAAATCACATATCAATTGAACGCTGCCACCAAAACAATGTCGTACTTTCCGAAGGGACGCCACGACGCTGCCGATGCGGTCGACGACTTCGATGAGTTTGACACCAGCCCGTACGGTGGAGGATATGAAATCGCATTGACTTACGGCCGCCCACTTCCGCCGTCAGAGGACACGTGCTATCCCAACACGTCTGGTTCCGACGAGTTTGACTATGATCGTCCTCAGTACACCTCCTATGCTAAACCATCTGCCTATGCAGCTGAGGCTCTGGATAATGAGTACAAGAGCTATGTACGTCGTAAGCCCCAACCTGGGCCGCCTTTGTATGGGGGAGCGCCACCGCCGGAGGAGGGATATGGGTATGACAGGCCCAAGCCTAATTTTGGGTTTCAGCCTGGTGGAGGTGCACCTGGAGGGTTCGGATCTGGAAGACCTGAATATGTTTCCGCTCACGAGAGGCCAGGTTTTGAGTATGGTCGAAAACCAGAGTACCAGGAACCAGGTTCTGATTATGGATCTGGTTATGGTAGGAAACCGCACTACGAGGAGCCATCTTCTGAGTATGGATCCGGGTTTGGGCGGAAGTCACAATACAAGGAACCCAGTTCTGAATACGGATCCGGTTATGGGAGGAAACCACAGTTCGAGTCTGAATACGAATCCGGGTATGGACGGAAACCACAGTACAAGGAACCCACTTCTGAATACGGATCAGGATATGGGAGGAAACCCGAGTTTGAGAACCCCATTTCTGAATACGGATCTGGGTATGGACGAAAGAGCGAATACGAGGAACCTCCTTCGGAGTACGGATCCGGGTACGGCAGAAGACCCGGGCCGGAATATAGTGAACCTGCGGGTTATGGGAGGAAGAGTGAGTACGAGGAGCCAAGTTCTGAATATGGGTCCGGCTACGTGCGGAAGAATGAGTCTGAGTATGGAGCGGGTGGGTATGGAAGGAAGACTAGCTATGGAGAAGAGAAAGGTGGTGGGGGTTATGGGTATGGTGGGAGCTCCGAGAGGACTGAGTATGGAGAGGAGAAGTATGGGAAGTCTGAGGATGAATACAGGAAGCCCAGCTACGAGAGGCGTGATGATGAAGAGAAAGGCTATGGCCGCAAGAAATATGTGAGCATCTCTCCTTCACGCATAATTTAATTGATTGCTTAAAATATATAATATGCAAACACGATCAAATCCAATGCTATAATATCTCGGTTTGCAGTCTAGCTTAAATAAATTAGATGGATTGTTTAGCTTCATTACATCTCATGTTGGTTTGGCATGATTTGGATTTTTTTGGAGAAATTAAATCGATGTGCATGGATCTGTTGATGAATCTGATTTTGAAAATGCGTTTGATACTAAAATGGTTGGGGAGAAAATGTGCATAATGATGCATTAGCCTACGGGATTCAGCACTTAGCATAACAAATTAGGTTTGTCCATCGATATTCTGTACCCAGAAATTGAAGAAGAGGAATTTAATTGAAACAAATGAGAAAAGAAAGTCTGGAGCATTAACTAGTACCTAGCAAGTGAGTTTGAGTACATTTTAGTCTTGTTAATATTCTGTCCATCGAGGTTTTGTTTGTTTATTTTAGTCTTGTTAACATGAGTTTGGGCGGAGAGAGAGCTCAGATATGAGGTTAACTACATAAGAGATTGAATACTGGATTATTTCTTTAATTATGTTGCTGAACTTTCTTTTTCTGATCTTGACAACTGCCATTTGCAGGGTGGTGAAAAATCTGACGAGGAGGATGAGGAGAAGTGCCGCCACAGGCACCACCGCCACCACCACCACAAGCACTACGATGATTAAGTTGAATGTTTGTGGCCTTGTGAAGAGAATCCTGCCACATTAATTTATTAAATAACGGGCAGGTGTATTACCCCTGGAAGGTGTTATTTTTCATTGTGTTCAAGTATATTTGGTTTTATGGGTTTGTTCAATATGAGATCAGTAGCACTGTTTTTGCCATGTTGACCCAACGTATGTGTGAAGTCTTATGCTTTTTCATGCTAATGGATTACTCTCTGTATGGGGCAGTATGTCTTAAATGCATATTTGTTCGCCTGTTGATGTTTGCATGCATGAATACATCTTTAATATTCCATGTTAATTGTAGTGATTTGTTTGCGCCATGGGCAGTGAAACTTCTGTTTATGATCTGTGGCGATTTTTGCTATTTGTAACTTTTGTGCCAATATGCCGAAAATGGTTGTTTTCATTGCCTAATTCGAACTTTGTTTTGATTGCTTGGAAGCAACGGGTGGGGAATGATCAAATTCTTATACCCCTATTTTTCTTTCAAAGTCCTATTTCCTGACTTTGTAAACCTTGCCAATTTTGTGGCAGCTTGAATTAGATTTTGCTTGAAGCTTTATTTCTCGTTTCCCTCTCCTGTCTTGATCAGTGAAATATACAAGTGAATAGTATGGTAGTTTGGCTGAGGAAAGACCTGCATTATGCTCTATTTGAATGGCCAGATTGAAAAATTTCGGTAGAATGTTCTTCTGCTACTTTTCTCTTGCCATTGCCAGTCCTGCTTGAAAAAAGCATCTACCCCGATGCAAGTCAAAGAACATTTATGTTTAATATTCGAACAAACAGATGAATTGCGAAACTCTAATTCTTGAATCAGACCATTGCTGTTTTTATCGCGTAACATGCACAAAAATGCACCAAGTAGTTTAGAACGGTGTAATTTTACTCGATTCATGATATTGTGGTGTGGATTCGATTTGATCCACTGCATGATATCTGTACTTCATCGGCACAATGTCATTTTAACTCGACTACATATTTATTATCTAGGATGCATTTCGTTACACATGTTACAGTACTGCAGACTTTGCCGTCAATCTATTCTTTTATTTCAGGGGAGGGAGGTGACGATACAAAATGTTAAGAATGAATTACAGGAAAAAATACCTCGAGAATAGCAGAAAGATGCCAAATATTTCAAGTGTCCGAAAAAATACCTCGAGAATAGCAGAAAGATGCCAAATATTTCAAGTGTCCGAAGATATGTTAAAATCTCAATACCAGGCAAGAATAGCCCCCCAACTTCACTATATCCACATTGTAAATTAAGTTAAATATAAATTAGAAAATTGAATTTCCTTAAATATATTTTACAAATTTACATCCAACAAAAATGTATATCACGCTTCAATCCTACACTACATTTAGGCCCTGTTTGACGGGGAAGATTTTTCATGGAAGATGAAAATTATTTAGCAATTTTTCACCTTTTAACTTGTTTGATGGGAAATTTTTTTTTTTAGGCATTTGGTTTTCTCACTTTCTTGCACGTGACCCCCAATTCTACAAAAAATAAGGAATTCAAATTCTCAACTCTGAGCTAGTTTTTTGTTTTCTTGGCAATTAAAATAAGGCAGTTCCACACCATCAAGAAATGAAGCCGCTCTACCTCATTGAGTCGGCACCTTCTACTCCAAAATTCAACTACTATATCGCCCGGCAAACCACCAAATTTCCACACCATCAACATCTCATCATCCCACTCTTCAATTCCATACCAAAAATCGGACATAACAGTTCCAAAATCGTCGAAAATTCAGGCTCAAAATGACGCCTTCACGCACAATTTCAACACCAATTCGGGCCAACCCTCCAACACCCACGGCCATACTCCATTACAGGCCTCTAATGCTTATCAAGGTGAGCACTTTCATGGCCCCATATCATCAATAAACGATTTATAACGGATGACATCTCTTATCGGTTCGAATGCATCGAATCGTGCATAGTGCATCCCAAATTTCGATGCTGTTGTTGAGAATCGCGGTCGCGCACCACCACCATTACCTACTCATTATGGCGGACAACATACATATATGGGTCTTCATCAATTTAGCTTGACTTAAAAAAAAAAACATTGAATTGTAGAAAAAACTTTGCCAAGAAACCATTGAAGACGGAAGCCAAAAAACTAGGTGACGGATGTGTAAGTGGAAGAGGAGGCTGCAATCGTGATTTTTGCATTGCAGATCGTCTTCAAGATTGTTAATACATATGATCGAACTCAAATTGAAATGGAAATGAATTCAGTCATGGTGCAGAAAATGAAAAAGGGAGGATGATGTTTTTATTTTGGGGTTATTTTATTTTTATTCCAAGTGGACAAATTAATGGTATAAATGTGCCACATTAACTTTCCATAGCACACGTGGAGTTTTCCATCAATTTTTGGTCGAAAGTGATGCATTGGAATTTGAACCACAAAATACAATTTTAATGAAAAACAAAGCCAATAAACACTAAAAGATGGAAAATTTCAATATTTTTCAGGTGGAAAATCATACCAATCAAACACGATTAATTGACAATTCTCAATAAAACAAGTTCTTGGTAATTCAATTCACTGAAATTTGTTTTCTTTCAATCCAAATTACATTCTTGCAATCAAACAGATCCTTAGAGGGTGTTTGGTGGTGATTGAAATTAGATTTTTAGTAGATTGTGATATAAGTTTTTGAAATGTGTTATTGAAAAGTTGTATGACCTATAAAAAAATATAGTTAATATTAACTGTTTGATTTGACTTAAATTAAAATCAGATTTTAATACAAAACAAACACACTCTTAGTTGGAAGCTTATTGAAAATCATGAACAAATATTTAAGTGGAAAGACCAATTCATAACCAAAAAGTTAAATCTCTATTTGGGAGCATCAGCATCGTCTTCATTCGGAAGCAGGGTCAAAACGTTCCAACGAAAAGAATCACAGGGCGAGTTTTCAGCTGTTACAACGCCTGTAATGTCATTATCCACACTTCCAACGAGAGACGAAAACGAAAATGGATTATAAGTAGAGCTCGCCTTTTTAAGGCCCTTTAGAGCTCTCATTGCTGCAAGGGTGCTCCGGTATATATCTACGTTCTCCTCCCCAAGCGACAAGGTTGTCTCGAGGCAATCATTTGAAGGGTTTCTAGGAACTGTGTCCATCTGATCTTGTGCAACGGAAGTCGACTCGACAACCTCGGCTTCTAGCGGGAAGAGGAGCTCAAGATTTTCCTCACACTCGTGAACTAATCGCGTGAGAGGTTCAGTGGTGAAGAAAGGCTGATGAACAGCAAGCTGTGTATAAGGAAGGCGTAATAATCCCCCGGTTCTTTTATCATATTTCTTCAAAATCTTCAGAAGACCTAATCAAATATGCAAAATACATTTCAGAGTTCGCATATTGTGCAAGTAAGATCATGTTTGGCTAAGATTGAAATATAACTCACACGTAACAAGTTTAGAATAAATAAATCTTTTATTGTCCAAATCTGTAAATAAGCAAGTCATTTTTTTTCACAGAAAGCTAAGAGAACTTTATTTGCTTTTAACTAACAAACAGTAAGCATATCCAACCATGTTTGGAAGCAAAAAATTGCAACTTCTACTTTTCTTTTAAGCTTAGACAAACATGCTTTTAATACAAAGAAAATCAAGGTATATGAAGCTATATCGTTAATTTTTGGAAACAACCCCGGAACCGCCATTCCCAGGTGCACCCTGTAATATATAATCGTAGAAAAATTTACCAGCAAAATTAAGAGAGCTATAATTTTTCAGAAGAACCATTTCACCATGAATGGAAACAAAGTCTTTGCGTATGTCCATCATCTCTTCACTAAATTCAGTATCTGATCTAAAGACTCCGTCTCTACCGCCTTTTTCCTTTGCTCGTTCAATTCTTTCCTTCAACTCCTGCAAAAAGAAAGCTAATGAATGAAATGCCAAAACAACATATTTTTGTGGTCTGCTTCCCGTGTGAGTTACTAACCAAGAGATGTATTATCTACAATAATTTTACCTTTCTTTACAGCAATTTTAACAGGAATGGAATAAACGAGGCCAAAAAGAATTCGATAATCAATATTTTAATTGACAAATAAATGACAAAAACAAGATGAAAAGTTTGCAAAACAGACTCACCTTAGACGTGCATTGAGTTTACTAGTTTCCATTCTGAAATACAGGTTAGCTATCATCCGACAAAACCTCACATCTGGAACTTTATATCATCTGTTCCTGTGTTAATACTCCTGTTGCCTTTACTATAAAGGTAACGCAACTATAGGTTGCAGAAATGCATCAGTTTCACTTAAAAAAAATCTGATCCTGCAAAGGATTGTTCATGGAANGATCCTGCAAAGGATTGTTCATGGAAACACTATGGAGATTCTTTGGACCATATTTCCTAGTATTATCGTGATGTTCATTGCTATACCATCATTTTCTCTGTTCTATTCAATGGATGAGATAGTAGTAGATCCAGCCATTACTATCAGAGCCATTGGATATGAATGATACTGGATTTGAGTATTCGGACTATAATATTTCCAACGAAGGCCACTCACATTTATACGATTTCCAGTTGAATGAGTCATCTCATTTCATTACCTTTTGGTTATTTCTAATTCATTCACTCCAAGGAAGGTTCTGAACGCTGTGTAACATCGTTTTCAACCAACATGATTTAATGTACGTGAAGACCGTCTTTGGGATAAAGCTT
>CAIGRN010038014.1:0-19367 GCA_903798345.1 Fraxinus anomala
CTTTAGAGAGAAAACAAGAGGTAAGTTATGAGAATACATTTTTTTAGACACACGAGTTGAAGATTATTGCTTCGATTTTGGGAGAAGAAAAGAAGACACAAGGGAGATTCTTCAAGTAGTGACTATGATGAAGATGAACCCTTTGTGATGTTTTTGTAATTCCAATTTTGAGACTTTGATGATAATACTTGTTTATGTTGGATGGTTGTTATATGTTTAATGGCTTCAATTACTGAGGTAGTGATTAAATTGAAGAGCGGTCTTTATTTTATTCGAGATAAAGAATAAGGATTTTAGCACGTGATAACAATTATTGTGGGCTCCGAGGGGGGGATAGAAAAGTATCATTGTACCTTGCATGATTTAATTTAATGTTGTATTTCAATGCATCTTTATATAGCATATCCTTCATAGAGATATAGTAGGGTAATACGTAAGGATACACTTAATTCTACTAAGAGAATATTGAACAATATAGGAACACTAATGGTCAAGTTTAAGAAAGTATTGTCACCGTCTTGGATTATTATTAAAACAAAATAGCAAGGGACATTCGAATTCCTAGTTCATCAATCATCGAGTTTATAAACACCTCTCTCATTATTCATCAGTTTAGCTTTTACATAAGCTTAGGTTATCTAGCCATAAATCAAACAACGGTTTCATTTTGCTATTCAGTTATAGTTACTACTAATTAAAATTGGATTATACTTGGTCTTCATGGAACGACACATTACTAACACTTTATTACTTAGTTACGATATATAAATTTGAGGGATTTTGGAAATCATTATCACTAGAACATGACTTTGACAATTAAGAACATACTAACCTCACAAAATGTAACATTGAAATATGTTCCTTAATGTTCTTTTAGAGGTAGGATTTTTCTCAAGTTGTGAGTTTTCTCTGGAAGATTAAATGACCTAGAATTCCATTTTTCGTAAAAGGATGTAGAGATGAAAATGTTGTAGAATTAGTAAGATAGATAACGGTCCTATAGGAATACCTACAAGAGCTAGTCATGAGTTCTTCATCATCAAGTTGATTTTTACTCAAGACTCGGATGCATATACTTGATGAGTTGAAAGTTTTAATTTTTTCAAAGATATTCAAATTGAGGTCGAGGAACATCAAGGGAAAAGTATCCAGCCATTTTAATCTAATCGATGTAAAGAATATGTGTCAAGTGAGTTTAGGAACTACTTGTTACAAAAGATTGTATCCCATTTGAACATGTTGGTTATATCCATGTAAAATAACATTTCAGAAAGAAGAAATATAACCTCGTAGGAAAAGGTTAGGAGATTTCTTAAAACTCGCTATTTTTTGAAGATATGCATTACGTGATGAAACTTAATGAAATTTAAACTTTATAAAACTAGAAACTTTAGAACTTGAAAACCTAAATTCCTTTATTGCCAAGATCCTCTATGTCAAATCACGAAGAAAATTAATAATGCGGAACATATCTTAATTATTTAAGAATTATTCTTTATTACTGGATCTTGATCTTGAAGTTTGAACTACAATCTTTTCATGTTTGGATTCTTCACTTTTAATCTTGAATTTTGCCTTTTTTTTGATTCTTTAATTTTGATTCTTGAATTCCTTTTTCTTGATTCTTGATTTTGATTGTAGGTTTTAGATTTTTCTCTTCAATATGTTTTTTTTTTTTTTTTTTTCTTGTGTTGATGGGATGACACAAAGAATGAGAAATTCCACATATGAAACACATATAAATTGAGGACCATAACTCCATATATATCCATAAATATTTCACCCATCATGAAATACAATTCTAAAGGAATCTAGTCTCTACACATATAGTGTGACTCATATTTTATTCAAATACTTTAAACCCAATAATTTAATTCTTTATTTGATAACTTTAATTGGACTGAACTTTAAGATATCTTTATACACAAGTAATTACATATGTAGGCCCACATGACAAATTAATAAACCTAACAATCTCTCACTTGGACCACATATGTTACCTGATAAATGTATATAACTTTATGACATCAAATCTTTTGTTATTATAGCCAAAAGCGTCTCCGAAGAATCTCGTGCATTGATTATATCAATATATGATCAAAGTGGCCTTCATTACAAATATTATAACTAAATCCTCAATGGTCACGTATATCAATACAATCAAATGACATAAATTAAGTATGGATGTGTAGCATAGAAGTTAAATGTAATGTGATCCAAACATGCCTATTTCCAATTGATCATAACTTATTTTTTAATGAGATTAACCAAAACTTTAATTAGAGCAGAAATGAACTGAATACTTGATTTTTGAAATAAATCGAATATCCATGAATAAAAATATGTATCTAAAACAGACAATATTCGAATACAAACTCCAAGTAAACAGATATATCATCAAAAGATGCAACACCCATATAAGGAGTATGCTCATGAAAGACCTTGGGTGATAGCCCCTTTGTAAGCGAATCCACAATTTCAGGGTTAGTCTTAATATATTACATAGAAACCTGATCACCTTGACATTTTTCTTTAATAACTAGAAACTTGATGTTTATAAATTTTGACATCATCAAGCTCCTGTTGAATAAGACTGCTATTGTCACAAAATAATTAAAGTGGCCTTTCAAATTCATCCAAAATATGCAGCCTAGTAACAAAGTTCTATAGTTATATTCCATGATCAGAATCAGAATATCCAATAATCTCCAATTGATCTGATTTTTTGTATGTGGTCACGTAATCCTTAATTCTTTATAGATACCGAAAAACCAAATTGACTGTTTCCTAAATATCCATCCCAAAGTTACTTAAATATTTGCCCTACATTCCAACAATGAATGCATATATTAAACTCCCAACTGTAAAAGCAAATGAAATTTTTTGTATTTCATTTTCTTTAAATTTATCCTTGGGGCATTAATTGAAACTAAGTTTTTCTCCCTTTTGTACTAATGTAAAAAAAACTCCAAGAATGATACTAGTGTATTTGCATCCTTAATACAAAAGAGGCGTCGCCAAAATCTTTAATTTCAAAATTTTATGATAGAAATTTCTAGTTTCGTGCAATAAGCCTACATCATTACAGAAAAGTAGTATGTCATCGACATACAATATCAGGAAAATACACTTACTCCCACTGAACTTGTGGTATACACAATCATCAACTGTATTTACCTAAAAATCAAACGAGATAATTATTTGATGAAATTTGTGATACTATTGACGGGAAGCCTACTTAAACTCTTAGATGAATTTCTTTAATTTGTAAACCATATGACGAAGCTTAAGATCAAATGTATCACAAGTGTCATAATAGTCCCAAAAGAGTATTTCGTAGAAACCGAAGAGAAAGCCTCTTTAATGTCAATGTCTTCATTTTAAGTAAAGTCATTTCCAACAATACGAGACCATAAATCTCTCAACATCACCCTTCAAATTTTTCTTGATTTTAAATATCAATTTACAATCAATGGGTTTCGCACCTTCAGGCAATGAGATGAGTTTTCAAACATCATTATCTTTCATGGACTTTATCTCTTTATTCATGACATTAAACCACTCTTGAGAAATATTCCTTTCCAAGGGTTGATGAAAGTTGATTGATAAAATCCACTTCCATCAATCCAATGACATCCTTATTTTCTTTGGATAAATACTATAAAGTCATCCGAAATTGTCTTTCTCCTTTCTCTAGTGGATTTCCTTAATGGTATTTATTCTTAAGGTTGTTGAGTTTATTTTTTTGGAACAATATCTTGATTGTGTATAGAAGATTTTGTAATATTATCTTGACCTAAAATTGTTTATTAAACAAGATCTGGAGCAAGAATTTATCATTGGTCATTATCATTTTTAATTGCAACAGAAATGATAAATACATATCCTTTTTCAAAGACAAAATCCTTATTCTTAAAACCTTACCTCTCCCATAAACTCTACATCCTCAAGGAATCGAATATTTCCTGTTTCGAAAATAAACCTAATAGTGAGATCTTTAAAAAATGTGTAACAAATTAACTGTTACTTTACTTGGAACTTTTTGAGAATTTAAGTTGTAGTCTTTAGTGCTTCTTCTTAGAGATACTCTGGCAAGGTGAAATGATTAATTATAGTTCTTACCATGTCCTTATTGTGTGACGATTCCACAGTACTCAGAAATTTTAGCAAAAGACCCTGGACAGTGTTCTGTTGATCCGTCATATCTGTCATAGAACTATGGTAAGATTTGGCTTGTTTAATTCTTTGACCGAGTTGATTTTCAACATTAGTCTTATAAGCCTTGAACTTGTCTAGTGATTGAGATTCCCTATGAATGAGATACAGATAGTCATAATGACAAAAGTCAACTATGAACGTAATAAATAACTGTTGACCATTCTAAAAAACCAAAGGGAATGGCTAACAGATATCCGTATGAATTAGTTCTAAGACGCCCGAATTTCTATTGGCACCTAATCTTCTTATATTTATTTGTTTTCCCATACTGTAATTAACATAAACATTAAAGTCCGTAAAATCGGGGGGTCAAGAATTCCTTCCGACACAAGCTATTCCTTTATCTTTTTTGAGAGATGTGACACGATTACTTGTGCAATAATGAAACATAATTCTTATTGGTTAATTTATATTTGATACTACTTGGATTCACATGCAAGATTTTTTTATAAGATGTAATCATATTAAGCAAATATAGATTATCATAGTAGGATAAAGAATTAGTACCCACAATATTTAAATTAAGAAAAAAATCAAACTGACTACTTCCAATTGAATAAGAGTAACTAAATTTATCCAATATAAAAATAGAAGCCAAATTTCTCCTTAAAGATGGTACCGCAAATAACTTTTTCATAGTCAAATGATAATCAGTCTTTACTAATAACCTAATAGTCCCTATAGCCTCAACCTTAACTGATTTGCCACCGTCCCACATAGATGAATCTTTCAGCATCAATTGACTTTAGGATGTTCAGGCAAACTCGGATAGACATACTTACTTGAATAGTGACGCCGAAATTTATCCAGTGTGGTATTGGCACTAATTCACTGTAGGAAAGATCAAAGTGAGAAGTGTACTTCACATTACACACCAAGCATTGTATTTAGTAAAATATCTCTTTACGTATCTCAAATTTTCACAAAAGTAACAGCTAGATTTATCATTTTCAGGCTTTTGCTTTTTATTTTGAGCCGAACTGGATATAGCTTTCTTATTCTTTATAACTAGTCCTTAGAAGTACTTGCCAAGTGAGTAATATCAGTTATATCTTGCTTTCACCTTTTCTCTTCTTACACACAGTATGGAATGAGCTCACTAAGAGTCCATTTTCCCGTTTGAAAGTTGTAAATGACCTTATATTAGCCGAATTGTGCAAGAACAAAAATCAAAACTAAATACATGAGCAAGTCGCAGACAGCTTAAACTTTAATGCTTTTAGTTTTGAAGTAAGATAAGACATCTCCATGATGTACTCATTTGTGTTATCTTTATCCTTATATTTTAGTGAAACTAAGTTCACTAAAAGCATTCTAGTTTCGGCCTTAGTGTTTTTTGCAAAGAGTTTTTCGATTTCTTTAAGAATCTCCTTGATAGTAGTTACCTTAACGCCTCTGAATGTTACTGGAATTCCACGCTTCATGATCATAAGACTCATGCATTTTAAACGATCTCACTTATCTGAGTCCAAATTTTCATCAACGGAACTATTATCCATAAGAGCAGTGGGTTGTTCAGTCATTAATACAAGAACGATATGAACGTTCACTTTCTAGTCCTTAAAATTTGGTACCATAAGCATAGGAATTGAATTGATTAGTTGGTAGATATTGTAGAAGTAGATGGATTAACCGAATATAGAACTTATACATAAATAACATGTTCACATGAGAATATATATTGGACAATTAATAATTTCAAATTATGGTAAACCTCATCACAAGAGACCAAGCACAACATTAATATTTAGTCTTTGGACAAAAATACCAACTTGTAAGTGGCACTTTTGGTGTTGTAATCAAATGTTGACAATATATCCGATAAAAAGTCAAGCCTATCTTTGGACCGACTCAATGTTCACATAGTGGAAATATTACAATTGTCATATACTTCTTAGTACATGTGTGCAAATAATTCGGCCAAATATTAACTTTCATTTGGACTAGTTAATGCCTGCATGAATTACGTACATACAATTTTCCTAATATTTAAAATAAATTAATTTAGGCAAGACACGTTACTTTGCTAACACGTAGGTTCAATTAATCTATTTTAGGAAATTAGTAATCCGAAATAAACTTTAATACCAAGATTTGAAATTTAACTGCCCCCTTAGTCTTTTAATTTTTCTTTATTTCGTTTTCACAAAAAAAAATTATTTTGAAAATCGGACAGAACAAGGGCACTATAGTGCCTGAAAATGAGCACTGCAGCACCAGATCAACGCTGCGAAGATCCTGATTTTCCAGAAAAATTCCCAAAAATCCAAAATTTTGGAATTCACATCCCAAAATTTTAGAAAGCCAAAGTATGAATTTCTACCCAAAAGTCTTCCTTTAATCTTAATATTTTAACATGGATTGACTCTAATACCACTTGCTAAAACTTTACGAAACTTTAACATTTATAAAACTAGAAACTTTAGATCTTGAAAACATAAATTTCTTTATTGTCAAGATCATTTATGTCAAATCACCAAAAAAATTAATAATGTGGAACATACCTTAACTATTTGGGAATGATTCTTTATTACTGGATATTGATTCTGGATCTTGAATCTTGAACTGTAATCTTTTCATGTTTGGATTCTTCATTTTTAATCTTGAATTTTGCTTCTTTTGATTCGTTAATTTTAGATGTCCTAAGCATAACAATTTAATTTTTCATTAGATCACTTTAATTGAGCTCACATTTAAGATAGCTTTATACACAATTAATTACATATGTAGGCCCACATGAAAAATTAATAAACCCAAAACTCCAACTAGAAAAATATATTCTTGATACCATCTAATTCCTCTCAGTGTGTAATAGACATAAACTTTGCTTACGTCATCCCTACACTCAGGAATGTTCGCTATAGAGAAATGTTGAGAAGTTGAAATAAAAATAAAAATATGCTTGTTTGGAGGATACCAACCTAAATTCTTTCTATAGTCCTCAAGAAAAGAAGGTCTTTGTGAGCACAAATTCAACCTTTTTACAGGACAAGCAAAAGAATGTAACACATGAAGCGCGGTAATACTGAAAATAGTGGTGGAGCTACTCCCAGATCACCTAGTCCATAGTATATCCTAAGCTTGTTGATCATATCCTAGTGGAAAGAGGAGATGAAAAAGGTACTTGATTGTGGTTAGAATGATGGACCGAACTCAACACGATGCAAGGATTGGTCCAACCCTCCAGATCAGAAGAAACCCAAAAATGTTGAGAATGATAAAATTTGCTTAAAATGCAGAAATTGGAGCATAAGAAGACATGGAGGTTATACACGTAGTAGGAGCCATAGTCTAAGAACATCAATCATTAGATGAAGTCAAAAAATTACTAAAAAACCTACGAGGTTTCTGCTTACTGGAAAGATCAAGAAGATGACCCGACTTCATAGAAGGAAGAAATAGAGGATAGGGATACACTTTTGTTAGGGAAAGTCATGGAATCAGAAATTAATTCATGCGCTTCAGTGAAGTCTGCAAACTTGCAGAAGTACCTGAAAGGGTCAATCTCATCGGTTGCAAATGGGTCTATAAGAAAAAGAGAAAAGTGATAGTAAAGCAATTTTTAAGACTATTCAGATCTTTCATATCTATTACAGTACAATTGGATTACAAGATGTGGTAAATGGACATCTAAATGAATGTAACCAGATGATGAAAGGAAAAGTCCATTCATGAACTAGAGCAAGCATCTAGATATATGGTACTATATTTTGATGACATTAATGTAGGGATGACGTCCCCAATGAAAGTGTGGTTGGCCCAAAAGTTTTACCCACCGAACTTAGATGAGGTTAGCTATATTCTATGGATCCAAGATCTTATAAGAATGGAAGAAGAATGGAAGAACAAACACATAACTTTATCCCAATATTCATTCATAGACTAAATTCTTGTCAAATTTTATATTCAATGTTCTAAGTGAGGTAAATTACCTTCTGGACAATAGTGCCCTAAATTTCTTGTAGAGGTAATGCGTATGAGATGGATACCCTACATCTCGAATGTGATTGGTCTCATACACACCACACTATGCATTAGACCAAATATTTGTTATGTCATTAGGATAGAAAGTGAGTATCGATCTAATTTCGGACCAAAGCGGATGTTGTTGTTAATTATACAAGTATTATATGTTAGTGTACTCAGTGTCAGATTGGACCCGAAGGGTGATATAAACTTGAATTTTTCTTTGGATGCTGACTTTAGAAAGTCAACATTAAAAATTATGTTCACACTCGATCACGAGCTATAATATGGAAGGAGCTTGAAGTGATCATGTATTGCTGATTCAACCATAGAAGAGTGAAACATGTGGCAGCTTGCCAAGTAGTCAAAGGAACAATATTGCTCAAATAAATTTTAACGGATCTTTTGTGGTACCTATATCAACTAAACCCCTAAGGTTACACCACAATAACAATAGGGTGGTATCTAATTTAAAAGAACCAAGAACGCATTAAGGAGAAAAAACAGTTAGTGCGAAAAAGTCATCTCTTAAAAGAGAGTACAGATAGTCAGATTTAATGATTGCTTGAATTCCTCCATTAAACATTTCGCTGATCCATTACCAGTGTTAGGAATTAAGGATGAGATTATATGGCACAATGTGAAGTAAAAATCACAACACAAGAAGAACACAAAAAAATTGGTAGAGAAAAGGAGAATTCGTTAAAATATGGAAAAACAATATAAAGATATTGTGTTTATAGTATTGTCCAACTTTTTCTAATTTGAAAAAAGAGCCACCTATATATAGGATAATGTTAAAATACTAATAACAGTCCTAGAGATGGAAATAGCATAAAAAAATACACGTCAAAAAGCGAAATGGGTCGTAGGCCGGATGCAAGTGGCAGAGGGGTGCCAAGCCATTAGAAAATGGGTCCGGCGGGAAACGAGAAGCAGGCGGGCGCCAACCGAGCACTAGTTCCCTGTTTTGTGCGCTCGAGCAAGAGCTTGGTGCGTAGCTAATAGGAATGAGGCTAAGTCACTTCTTGGTCCATATTTTGACCTCTCCAAAGCCCACTTCAACAAATCTACAAATACCAAATGAAATTTGAGTCAAAATTTAACAAATTTCCACCTTGAAACAAATTCATCCGCAATGAGTATGACTTCAAAACTCTCCACTTGGAGAGAAATTTCATTGCAAAGAATAAAGCTGAACTCTTCAACAAGGCCATCAAACGAATTCTCCAACGAAAAAAATTCTTTACCTCTTCCACGAAATCTAGCTAGGATAAACTTAGTAATTAAGTGTCACTTGAATCCAAGCATTGCTCAGCAGAATTATTTCAAGTACTAAAGTTGCTCAAATTATTACCCCGAGCGGCAAAATTACAAAACGACTCAACAATCACTAAACAAGACAAAAACACACCCTGTAACAGAGTCAACACTGTAAACTGCTTCTGTAGAAAGTTCTTTGCTAAACTCAACACCTTCAACTAGATTTAAAACATAAAAAACTAATAGGGTGTTTGATGCATATTATTGAGAAAATAATGCATTTTGTGATGTGATGTAATAAAAATTATGTGGTTAAAAAATAAGTAAAAATTTTGAATTTGAGTGTAATATTATTTTATTGAAGAACGTGTGGTTGAAAATGAATTTTGAGAGAATAATTTTTTTTTTTAAATGTGGATCAAACAGAGACTAAATCAGCTTTTCCATACCTTTGTGGAGACCTAATATCTTTCATGTATCTGTCTCTAGCAATTGAATATTGTAGCACCACTAGTGGTGGTGGCAAAGTAACATTACCCATAATTTTTTAACTCGATTAAGACGTATTCTTCAACATAGCATTAAACCAAACTCCAACAATGTAGTTGATAAGTGCAGTTTATACACTTATTCGAAATCTTAAATCATGATATTTTATTGTCTTTTAGATAAAAAATTACCTAATTTATGTTATATTGTGTTTTGAAGGTAAAACTTTATGTTTAATAAAAAATTGAAGAAAAGCATGCAAAAGTGAGGAAAATGAAAAAATCCAAAGATGAAACTTTGGAGAGAAATATTACATTAAATGTATTCGAGTTAAGTGGGTCTCAATAGACTTGCATTGACAGTTTTAATTGGAGGTTTTCTACCTTTAACTACTGCAAAGAAACTAAAATTTCTGTTTCCACTTGATTATGATTCTTTCTAAAATGATTAGCTAAAACGTTAATCCTGTCAAATTTTTGTTTAGAGTCACGTGCCATCCATAGATTATCTAGTAGACAACGCTTCCTTTCTGGTTGTCTTTTTAAATTATTTCTTTTGAATCGGAGATTAGATACTTGTGGGGCCACTCTTAGAGTAACATTGCCAAAGTTCATCATCCTCTGATCCATCTACATCATCAAAATAACGGGTTAAAAAATTAATAACTTGTCTACTTAAATTATCAGCCAAAATATTATTCTTTCCGTTTATATGTTCTATATTAATTTTATAAATGTTTAATATCTCATATAATTTTAACCATCGTTTATGTCTTATTTTATCAAAATTTGTCTTTTTAATAATTTTTACTATGGTCTCACAATCTGTTCTAATTGTGAATTCAGTATTTAAAAATAATTTAAAACTTTCTATACTATATATGCTGGCTATTATTTCATAATCTAGACAAGTTAAATATTTTTCTTTTATCTTATATTTTTCACTAGCATATCTACAAATATTTTCTTCTTTTTTATCGCTATATTTATTTGGTTTAGAGTATAAAATTCCTCCACATCCTATTTCATATCCATCTGTTTCTATTATTTTATACTCGCTATCTAATAATAATTCTAATGGTGGTAAAATTTTAACTTCTTCTTTTATTTTTCTAACTAATTCTATATCTGACTGATTAAAATATTTTTGTCTTTTACTAGATATTTTACTATACAATGGTCATACTTTCTTTCCTAAATCTTTAATAAAATGTTTAGGATAATTTAATATTCCTAAAAATGCTTGTAATTTTTTAGTTTCTTCTATTTTATCTGGAAACTGTAAATTGTTTGTACTATATGTGGTTGTAACTAAATTTTTCCTTCTCCTAAAAACTCAATTTTTTGTTTATTTATTTCCATTTTCTTCTTGCTTATAATTAAACCATTTTCTATAAATGTATTTAAAACTATTTCTAAATGCTCCATATGTTCTTTATGATTTTTACTATGTACTAATATATCATCTACATATACACAAATAAATGGAAATGAATTAAATATACTATCCATCTTTCTTTGAATAATAGAATGTTCATTCTTTAATCCAAAATGCATGACTAGCCATTCGAAATGTCCTAGTGGTGTGATAAATCATGTCCAAGGAATAGATTCTTTTGCCATTTTTATTTGCCAAAATTCAGATTTACAGTCAAATTTTGAAAATATTTTACTATTTTGTATTTTATATATTAACATGTCTTTATCTGGTATTTTCTACCCATTTTCTATAGTATTATCATTTAATCTTTTGTAATTTATAACCATTCTCGCTTTTTCCCTTTTAATTTCACTATAATTTCTAACAATAAAAGTTGCTGATCTATGTTGACTGTTAGAAGGTCTTATTACTTTTAAATCTAATAATTCTTTAATCTGTATATTAAAGTTTTCTATGTCTTGATTTGTATGTTTTATTTCTGTTGTTCTTACTTTTATATTTTCATTTATAATTTATAATTTGGCTTCAATTTTATTTTATCCTAATGTTTTATGGGATCTTCTCCTATTATCTATATTTTTTCAGCTAATTCTAAAATTATATCTATATTGTCAACTTTAGATGATGTTTTATTACAAATTATTAATTCTTTAGTTATTGGTATAAAATCAGTCTTTAAAGTTTTTAGAGATAAATGTTCTAAATATTCTAGGTTTTCTAAATTATCTAAATTTTGGTCTTTTAATTTTGGTTCTTTTTGTTGTTGTGATTGTAAGGATCACCTCATATATCTGAAAGAGTTAGACAGACCATGCAACCCTCTAGTTCTCAAGCGTCATCTTTATCTTCGATACAACTTTGTGATAGTTGTAAAATTATGACCAAAACTGTTAGAAATCTAAATCTTAGAAAGCAGTCATTAGATGCAAGATTACAAATTCTTGAAGATGAAATTTCGTCATCCCAACAGATTATTAATAAATTTCAACATGAGATTCTTCAACTATACTGACAACTTAGAAAGATTTAAGTTCTAAATATATTGTTGAAAGACCTATTTCTAAAGATATTGTATCAACAAGTAGAAATTATTCTAATAAATAGAAATACTTATTGACCTAACAAATTCTACAGCTGTAGGGCAAGAAAAAACTTTATATGAATTAGAACAGAAAATTGGTGATAGTGCCGGTATTGTTCGAATTGCAATAAAAGAGTCCGTTATACAAGAAATTATCAATTTTTCTCAAATTCTAAGCTACTACGACAACAAAAACAGATACTTCCTTAAATATGGCCCCAAATATGAATCGGTCAATAGCTCAGCTTTTCTCAGATATAATTATCCTACAATTTCTTTTGATTATACAATTTTGAAGAAGAAGACATTTTTTATCCAGCTTTAAAATTCGGCATGATAGACACCATATATGTTCTAAACAGATCCTTTAGATTTTTTTCACCCAAAATTAAACAAATTCTCTGCCAGTTAAAAGACCACCCTTTGATTATTCAGTTTATTTCCTGACCACCCCTTGTAAATAATGGCATAATAATTCCAGCTTATCATCATATATTAATATATGAAGGAGCCAAAAGATTTTGATCTTCCAAAAAGACAAATATAAAGACAAAAGTTAGACAGATTGATTACGAAAGACGAATTTTAGAGACAGTGGCAATAATGGAAACTCAAAATAATAATTCCAGACTTGTAGCTCAATGGAGCAATGAATTTTATGCCAAGAGCATCTTTCTTTAAGGGTTAGAACAAAAAAATTTCAATACCTAATATCGAGCAAAAACATCTATATCTTATGGTTTTTCAAGAAATAAATGACAAAATAGTAGAAAGACAATCAGATACAGAAGAAGAAGAATAATACATATCAGATGGTCAAACTAATGAAATGGATGAAGACCTAGAAGATGCCTATATAGAGATGATGAACAGATAAAAGGACAAGCAATAGACAAAAGAAGAAAAACGTGAAGAAAAGCAAAAGCTGAAAGAATAGTCTTCGAAGGACAATTATCAAGCCAAAGAAGTCAAAAAGAAAGGACCAGAAGATAAAAGTTTTCAGAAAAAATCCCATAGGTGTAAAGAGACATTGAATTTATTGACTGCATACCATACACTGTAAAGTAAAAACAGTGTTTGTTTTGTTTTTCAATTGTAAAGTTGAAAAGACGTGATGCACCAACGTCTATAAATACCAGCATCACTCACACAAAAATGACATAGAGAAAAATAACATCATAGATACCTTGTACATCTATACCAAATAATTTCTTCAACTGTCAAGATATGCTTCTTAATACTCTATACAACAAGATTGTATAAGTCTAATAATTATTTGTGCTCGACCAACTCTCATCTTAGTCAATATTTGCATATCTATTACAATCACAAGTTATTCCTTTGACAACAAATAGAATAACTGACAGCAGCACTCTTTAGGTATCACAATATCATTTTCGAAGGACAATATCGATACCTAATGACTAGATCTATTGCATGACAAATATTAGGTTAAGTATACATCATAAGATACTTCTAATTTTTAATCACACTAGATATGGTCTTCTGGATATTTCTTTGTGCACTTATGGAGTCCTTAGACATACACGAAGACTTATATGGTCACCTTTCAACATAGGAGCATCAAAAGGGTAGCAATTCCACAATTAAAAATATTCTAGAATCTTTATGATATATAACTCTTGTGATAGAAAAATAAAACTAGAATAATCTTTTTAATACAAAATATACAATTTGTTAAATCTATGTACTTCATCTCAAAAATTAAGGATAAACATTTCAAAATGGTTTCAATACACCCATTCTCATGCTTAGACAAATAGTGTCATCAATATCAACATTAGAATTACAACATACCATCAAACTTTTATTTAAATACAGTAAACTTCATCCACATGATGAAATTTTATATGAGATTTCTCAAGTACGAGTGTCAAGATGATTGTATTAGGCTACAAGTATAGCTAAAAAGTAACCATAATACTATAGAAACCTTTAACATAAAACTTACAAATCAATTTATATAGACCTCTTCATTTAATTCTCAATTGAGAATGAAAATGCAGTCTATAAGTCTATTTGGTGTAATTTAAATTTAAATACACTATTATGGCTAGCATCAGCGTATAGAAGTGAATCTCACTACTAAGAAAAATGTTTATCAAACTCAATATACTCATATTGAGTCTAACATTTCTCTAAAAAAAGGATTTTTATTTATTATAAACTCATTAGTCTTCCATTTAATTTTTAAGAATCTGAATGTTCACAATAAACATAATGTCCAATTCGAAGTTCCACCACTTCTCAAATTAGGTTGGAATTCTATACTCCATATAGACTTTAATCACTTTACTCAAATTTCTCCATTGATTTTCGAAACCAATAATCTTTGATATTAAATAGTTCTTAAATCTCACTCCATTGAAATTAGATAGTTTTCAGATAGCTCTCATTTGGATAGAAAGCTCACACTCGTAAACAGATTACTCTCACTTGAATCAGAAGTTTAAACCAACTTTTATGTATTCAAAACCGTTTCATCAATATACATAATATCAATTTCAATAATATTCTCCAAAATTCTCTCCTATTAGGAAAAAAGTGTCAAATGTCACATCTTTTGACCCAATATCCATTCAAAATCTCACTTAAGTAGTTTTTTGGACTATTATGTGTATCTCAGAGATACATCAAGTTCTTAATAGACTCATGTTCCTAAACTCATTATCAAGAACTTACATAATCGATTATGAGTTTAAGAAACCCATATTTGATTATCTACGCGTCTAAAGTTTATATATTCTGAAGATAATAACATTGAGAAAACTCCATTAAGTGACACATTACAGTTAACCAATACTTTTCCCAAAAGAAAATACATAATTTGGACTGCANTTGATTATCTACGCGTCTAAAGTTTATATATTCTGAAGATAATAACATTGAGAAAACTCCATTAAGTGACACATTACAGTTAACCAATACTTTTCCCAAAAGAAAATACATAATTTGGACTGCATTCTCTCAAGTCTCATCGCATTCAATAATATTTTGTTCTTTTTTCTCTATAAACCATATAATTATTGGTGATCAATAAATAATTAATCCAATAAAAATTTCTCTTTCATTACCTAGATCATAGATCTCTCGTGATAGAGATTCACGCTCTCAAATAATTTTCAAAGTCTTCACTTCCACAATTTGATTTTCTACTCCCTTTCAATAAAGTTTAAATTAATAAGTATCTTCAACTTATGAAAAATTAGAGGCACAATTGAAATGCATGAATCCATCTATAAATGTAATGAAAATATGAAATTCCATCTCTATCTCGCAAGAAATTCACATGGATTTACTTAATGGAAGTTTACCTCTTACAATTTTGAATAGTTTTCTCAACTCAAAACCTCAAACCATTGCACTAATATCCAAAACCATAACTAAACATCACCATTGTGAGTACGAATAATGCTACCACATATAAGTTCAAGCTGGAGATCATTCTTAGAAGAACAGTATTGAGATCAAGTTTAGTGGAGTATTTGAGTCTTCTTAATATCAAATAGGATGTCAGTTTCTCCACTTTACAACAGTATGTTGCATGTACCAATCATATAAACCTCAAGTCCATATTCATTATTTGTATATATCTATTTTGTTCAAGTCAAAGTCTCGACAATAGACTAAAAATACTTCTTGATCTTATATAAAGTGGATTTCTATCTCTTGAATTCATTATCCACATAAGATAAGGTCCAATATGTATAGTGTTGATACGTAAACAATACTAAGAGAAACATATTCAAGTGTTCTATCCTTTAGCCTAACTACTTTCGAGAAAACACTTGAACCTTTATAATATTGATCCTCTACCAAAAAACACATTCACGTATTTCTATTTGATATGTTCTTCTTAGTCCATATTCCAGTCTTCTCATTATCCGCATTCGTTTTAGTTTAGTTAAAGCTTAAGATCCGAAATCTCATGCAAAATAGAATATTACTACGCAAGCATATTCTCTAGATTTAGCAATATCAAGTCGCAAGCCTTTTAACTCACATAGTGGGTAGTGTCAATAGAGAAAATTAACATTTCAATTCGTAAGTCACATTGAATTTCAAAGTTTTCATCCATTGAAATGAGACTAATTTGAACTTATTACTCACCAAAAAAAATTGTGACCAAGAAAAACATTGTTAACACTAGGCAAACCATCTCAGCTCAGTCATATTTGAGAAAAAATTAACTATAACAAAACATAAGAATTCAAAGTCATCAAGAACTTGACAAAGTTCTTGATCTTTATTCTCTAGAGTAGTGTGACCCACATCAGGTCTTCAATTCCATGGTTAATGCTATCTAAAACATCATGTTCTCTAACTAAAAAACTTATTATGTCAAACGTTATTGCTTTTAGCTTGTCACCTTTATTAAGGTCAACAACTATAGAATTTGATGTCATGATCTATTAGATTTTAGAGACATTTTATTCTCAATCAATGCTCTTTTATGCACACATACCATTTTACATTAATGCAAATTAAAGTATACGATAGTTCAACGTTAAGTAAGTTCTATATGTTCCCAATCATTGTCCGTAATCCTATTATTTCACTACGTTAAGTAAGTTCACTATGTTCCCAATCATTGTCCGTAATCCCATTATTTCACTATCTTAAACTTAATTTCATAACGCAAAATTCCATGAGTTATAAGCTAGAATTATATTAATTCTTCCATCTTGAGAGCTCCCACTCAGTTGGTAAATCAAATAATTGAAGGTAAGATTTTCTGTAAATTTTCCAATCATTGAACTATCACTTAATTGACAATCAATAGGTCTAAGTAAGAATCTCAATATTCTAATGACCTTAGCATTCATAACAATTCACGAACTAATAGATTTCATTTAATTCAATAAAATACTTCCATAATGTGCAATAAAAGTATAAACATGACATTTACCCAATTATGACATGTACCATGATATCACAAATTAATTCTTCCAAAAAATAATTCTAATTATAATCGAAAAATAAAACTTACATCATTTAAGTTTTATTATACAGACTCTCAACATCACGTTAGTATATGTTGCAACACAATCCCCGACAAATAGGAAGTGACATCAAAATTCTCATATTCTCTTTATCACAAAAAATATTTACGTGTCCCATTAGGTAATGCTCCAGATCAATTTATTAATTTCAATAAGTACATAACTTTTCAATAAGTTCTATAGCCTTTGCTTTTTTTAGCCTTCCCTCTAAAGATGTTATAAGTGTGCATAGATCCAATAATATCTCTTCAAGCACAAAAATTGGATACAAATTATAATGGATCACATAACCTCATAAAATACATACACAACTCATGAACGTATATTAAAACATGATATTTTAAATACTTTAGGGTATTTTTCTTTCTTCAGAAAAATGAAATCACTTCAAAAAAGAGCTCCCACTAGCCAAATACATCTAATGAATATTCTTTATTTTAAAAAAAAAAAATTAGAATTTACGAAAAAAATAAGAATTTACTCAAGTTAAAAATATATATTTTTAACTGTCCAAAAATTAATTTACTTATATTGAAAATCAAGAATAATTCAAGGACCAATCTACAATTTTTAAAATTAAAATCGAGTTCCTCACGCGCCCTCACTTGCAGGATCGATCTGCAATAATTTTTTTAAATTAATAAAAAAAAGTCGTTTTTCAAAAAAAAAATTCAATTGGTCATCCTAACTAATTTTAACGTTCTGAGTTCAATTGTGTAGTCAGATTTTACGAAATCAATGTTTAAGGCCACATTTGAGACATTAACAGATTTGCCTAAGAGTCAACATGGGAAAAAAATGCAAAATTTTCAAAATTTCAACTAAAATTCGAGAAATCATAACTTCTTCATTTTAAGGCCAAAATTAATTTTGAGAAGATCAATCCAACCATACCAAATGAGAAGCATGAAATATAGTGTAGAAGAAGTTATCATATGAAGAAGTTTTGGATTTTACCAATCTTCTTGTGAAAAATCAGATTTACATCCAAATTTCGAGAGGTCATAACTTATTCATTTCAAAGTCAAAATTAATGATCTTTATATTATTAGAAATGTATCGAGAAAATCTATCCAACCATACAAAATGGGAAGCATGAAACATAGTGTAGAAGAAGTTATCATGTGATTAAGTTTCAAATTTTACCGAACTTCATGTAAAAATTCAGATTTACATCCAAACTTCAAAACTTTTTTGTCTTAACTCCAAAATTTAAGTTATTTATATGGTTGGAAAGTTCATTAAAATACCTTTCTGAAAATGCTAATTTTACTGCATAATTATTAATGTATAGAAAGAAGTAAATTACCAAAAAAATGTCATTAAAGACCACATAATGTTTCAAAACTTTACATATAAAATTCGTATCCCAATTGTATCATATAATGACATATTTAAGCATATATTACAGCAATGAATTCAATCTTATGGCTCTGATACCAATGAAGTAATTCGAAGTATACTTTAACATGAATTTCGGGTCAAGATAGCACTTGAAATGATAAATTTCAAGATCTTTTGAATGGTTGAATCACCTTTCTTTCCAAAACTCCAAATCTACAATTTTCTTGTAGTCCAATGGTCCCAATCCCGATCACAATGGAAAGAGATCATTAGTCATAACCTAACTGTCAATTTTTGTGAGTTTTCATGCCAAAATAGTGGTTTTACGTGCTTTTTAATTTTGAGGATATTTTCTATACGAATTTTCACCATTTTCTACCATCTTTTTTCCCCCTCACCATCAAAAAAAAAAAAAAAAAAAAAAAAATTGATGGTTTTATGGGAGTTATGAGAGGTTATGGGGAGTTGTGGATTTGAATTCCAAATTCAAATCACTCACTCCAACCCTTTTGATATCTTTGTTGGAAAATATATGGATTGGC
>CAIGRN010038018.1:0-17812 GCA_903798345.1 Fraxinus anomala
TGGAAGAATTAATGAAAGATGTGCATGAGGCTAGACGGATCAGAATGCTGCATCAGCCTAGTAAGGTATTTATATCTGTATCTTGAAACGCTACAATATTCTTGTTCGGGCTTATTTGCTGCACACAGATATGCACATGATTGATTTTCTTAAAGGACCTCAAATTTCTGATGGCACGTGCTTACTCTCCCTACTTCAATAGAATTATATTATCATCTAAAAGATGTCATATATTTTTCCAATAACATAAATCCCAAAGTACTTTAGCTTTATTTACCTAATCCATTGTCTTTCAGCCATTTGTTTTTTTAATAGCACTTCGTCCAAATTCCAGTTATATCCCATAAACCAATCTTCCTCTTACACATACCAGAGAATATGAGGAAAGAACTACCATTTGCAGGTCATGGACATGGAACATGAGCTTCAAGCATTAAGGATTCAACTTGCTGAGAAGTCTAAGCATTACCTAAAGCTCCAGAAAGAGGTTTCTGTCTTATTTTAAATTTTTAACATCTATTTTTAATATTTCACATTTTGTTTATCGGTGATTTGTTGTAGCTTGTTTGCCTTGGTGGTTCATGACATTTTTTTGACTAATTAACGTCCACAATCACATATTAATTTTTGAGAGGCAGAAAGAAATTTGAGTCTTATATCTTTCGTCATAGGTATATTTAGTCATATATTTACTGTTCCTTTCTTTGCGAATATTAACACATGAAATAATGATGTCCATTTAAAAATTGTGCCTAGATTTTATATATTACATAATAAGAAAGTTATAGATTAGCGTGAAATTGAAATTGCTGCAATAGAGGTATGTGCGAACCATGATATGATCTACTTTAAAACTGTAACTGCAGATAGAAGGGTTGTTTCTGCATCATTGTAAGTTGTGCTGGAATATAGGATCTGAAAGAACTGAAAAAAAAAGAAAAATACCCTTGTCGTGAAAAGATTTGAAACTAGAAAGTCGAAACAACAAGTGACTACTTGACTGCATAAAAACAGTGATTGTTATGTTAATAATAATAGAAATAATTTATTTTTTATTTTCTCTTATTCTAGATCCCGTAATTTGTTATGTATACGAGCTCCAAACCATGTGGTTCATTTCAATTTTTTGTCAAAAACAATTTCTTCTAAATAGTAGGTGCGATGAGGAACATAATAATGTAGGTTATAGAAGAATTTGAGACTAAAAAAAAAAAAACCAAGTGATGCATGAGATAAACAAAACCTGTGAGGATTTTTCCACAATATTATTTTCTGAGATATTTTCCAACTAAACATTTGTTTGGGAGAGTTTTTTCCAAGTGAAAAAACATTTTTTTATTTGGGAAAATGTGTGGTTAAAAAGTAGGGAATAGTTATGAGTCCCACAGAATGTGGTTGAAAATGATTTTTAAAAAATTCTCTACCAAACAAACCTTAAGTATATTTTGGCATTTGACATCATGTCGTTATGAGGGAAGAATGAAATAATGTGTGATGTGGAGGAATGCGAAATTTATTTACACCATAAGAAAGTCAATAAATTACGAGCATGTTTGGTTAAGTTCAAAAAAAAATTAAAGTTAATTTCAAGTAAATTATTGATTCCAAATATGTTCAGATAGGTTTTTTTTTTCTTCCTTGTAAATAAAAAGAGTTATTATGTAACTCTTAACCTTGATGTTAAAATAAGTTTCTTATTTCCAACTCTGAACAATCAGAAGAATATTTATTTTAAAACTTACTTATTAACTTAATATGTGAACTTTTTAATCTTAGATAAAAAAAAGCTCTACATGTGAGGTGAGATAGACCTGCAAAAAGCCCTTGATTGGGATAAGTTGTTCTCCGAAAAATGAATATTTGAGATTAGTTGATTACTTGAATTAGTAGATTTCTTTTGGCTATTTGCTGATACGTCATCTGCATATTATTAGTAGGTGTAAAACTTATCCCTTCTCAAACATTTTAATTGAGTATTATTATCTAAAAATACTCGGTGGGATCAAATTTTGTGCAGTGAATTTTGAAAATACATCAGGTCGAATCTCTTACACGTTCATTCTCATAAATCTTTTCAGCTGGCGATGAGCAAGAAGGGCGAGGAAAATATTCCCTACTTATATGAAATAGATGGTACCGAGGCATTGGGTTCATATTTGGTGATATATCGTTGTTCTGATAGAGCTCCAGAAATTTCAGAATGTACTATTCAATGGTACCGTTCAACCTCTGAAGCTGACAAAAAGGAGCTTATATCAGGTAGTACATGTCCATTATTTTTGCTGTTTCTGTTGTAATTGCCTTTACATTTTGTCCATTCCTTCATGAACAAGCTATGATGGACTCTGCATGTTTGGTGGTTGAAGTCATTTTGTTCCATTTGCTTGTACGAGAAAATATTATTTATTTTAATTAGAACATTATTTTATAGTAGTAACCTTTTTGTTCTAACATTAAAAGCTTTTTACTATGTAAGGGGCCACAAAATCTGTTTATGCTCCAGAGCCTTTCGATGTTGGTCGATTTCTAGAAGCTGTCATTATTACGGATGGTCAAACAATAACAGTGAGAACCACTGCTCCAATCGATCCGGGTCTGTTGACTTAAATTTCCTTAAAATTACAGAATTATTTGTTTGCATACACTACTGATTCCATTTTCCTGAACAGCGGCTGGATTAGGGAACTATGTAGAAGCATTGGTGCGAAGGCATGACACTGAATTCAATGTAAATATTCTATTGTACCGACAATATCTTGTCTGCGAACATATGTGTTCATATATGACATGTTTGGTCCGGTGGATGGATTGTACCTGACATATTGAAAAAGAAAAGAAGCTAGAATCTTGTCCATTTAGATCTCGTCATTTCCAGCACTGTGCCAAACATGTCCGTATTGTATCTACCATGACGTAATTAGCCATTCAATTTAATACAATTCCATTGAAATCCTTGTCCATTCCAGGTAGTTATTATCCAGATTAATGGGGTAGATAATCAGTCGCAGTCTATCCATGTACTGCATGTGGGGAAGATGCGAATGAAACTTTGCAAAGGAAAGACAACAGTGGCAAAAGAATACTATTCCAATTCAATGCAGGTATCGAATTCATCTCAATAAGCTTTAGCGTGTACTATATGGGGCCCTTGCTGATTCTGTTGAGGGTCATTTCAAATGTTAATCCACAGAGATCCATACCCTTACTTCCTTATTTTTATGTTATAGTTGGTCACGATGTTTCTCTTTATTTTCTGTCATTACTAATTTTTGTTGGAAATTAATCTCGACTTGTGAAAGTGAATCTTGAAGAAGATTCATGAACATCTATACATGAGAGTCTTAGTTTTGTACCCAGAAGCACGAGAAATGTTGTATGAAGGAGTGAATCGAATTGTAAGAGAAATATAACAAGTTGAATTTTTTTTCTTATTTAAGTTATGTATGACAAGATTGAAATGTTGTTTATTCTGAAACTGCTGCATTCTTATAGTCAGGACATTTGCTACATGTTCGGCTACCTTTTTTTCACCCGTAAACTGGACTAAAACAACCAATTATAATATTGTTTTTCCACCCTCAGATTTGTGGAGTTCGTGGTGGTGGGAATGCGGCAGCTCAGGCGGTATATTGGCAAGCAAAAGTCGGGCATTCCTTCGTCTTAGCATTTGAATCAGAGAGAGAAAGAAATGCAGCTATTATGCTGGCAAGAAGATTTGCATTTGACTGTAATGTAAGTGTCACAATCTTTGTTGCTTCTGTTCTTTGCTTATAATCTGTGTTCCGGTAATGAAAAACAAATGGAAATTAAAATAATCTCTAATTTTTCCAGATTATGCTTGCCGGGCCAGACGATAGAGCTGCAACAGGAACTTAATACTCCAACCTAATTTTACTCTAGAAAAATGTAATTATATCGATGTCCTTGTGTATCTGGTTTCTATTGGTTTTTAGTCGGCAATATATGTCGAATTTGCTTGATTGTTCCTTCGACTCACTTATTTTCCTCCCATTAGCGTCAATCGCTAGGCATTTTTTAGTGGCCTTGATCTGATTTCTTATTTTTTTCGACCTGATTGTAATGCTAATCTTGGAAGAGAAGATCTCGAGTTTGTGTAATGTTGAAGATTGGATAGTAGAAAGGAAGTTTGGGCTTTGCTAGAATCTTTTTAAATGCCTGGAAATAGTTTAGATGTCTGGATGTTTATGTGCTTCGGATTGCAGTAGCATGTTTGGTATATTGGACTGACGAGATTGGATATGATGAAGAAAAACTATAATAGAATTCGTCAGTTATTTAGTCTAATCTTGTCGAATGCTTAAATTAAGGGCTTATAAGTAAAAACTTTAAACTTTGAAAGCAATAAGTGAAGCTAGAAGTACATAATTAGATATGCATTTCACTTTTATTGCATTTTTTGGTACGGAGAATTTTGCTATTATTATGTAGAAAACTCATTGTAAAATTGTATTAGGCATGCATGAGTATTAAAGACGACAACATTGACACTAGAATCTTGTATAAATGATTGATGTTCCCACATAGGGGCTTAGCATTGGAAACTTTGATGCTGCAAAATGGATTGGTTTTTACATATTCGATATTGTTTTAGGGTTTTTACATATTCGATATTGTTTTAGGGTTCGTTTGGTAGGATTTTTACTTGTAGAATGATTTTTTGAGAAAGTTATCTCAAGTCGGTTTTTTTAAAAGTTCTTCTAGATCGATAAAATACTTTCTAAAAGTTACGTCCAAGAAACACAAAACATGTCAAATCAACTTTATAGAAGCAAAGACTGACAAGTTAACAACGTGGGGTTATACGTTATGATGGTAATGATGAAGTGAGTCCAACATTTTGAATTTTTGGTGCATATTTCTTTGAATAAAATACTTTTTGTTGGAGAAAAAAAACAAGAAAAGGGGTATTTTTCTTTCAAGAAATTACTTTTTTTTCCCATGATAAATAAACGTTAAGACGTAATTTTAAGTTGTACTTCGTTGAATATTTCACTCTATTTGGGTCAAAAAAAGGAGGTTGAAATCAGTAATTCTTTTTGCTTTTGATACATAAATGTCATAACAATTTGGTAAATAGAAATGTCTTTCGTGAATAGTCGAATTAGAGAACGAATAATAAATTTTATAGATAACTTATTTTTAAAATCGAGAATATATATATAAAATAAAAATTAGACTATTCTCAATAATGGATTCAACTACGTGATATCTAAATTAATTAACCATACTTGCCTTTAAAAACTACTTTTTTTGTTGTTGCTTATACATTAAAACTATTGGCAATTTGACCAAATCCATTTGATAGACAATGATAGAAATGAATTTCAATTTCATGTTAGTTGGAAAATAAAAACTCATCAAATCAACAGAAATTTGTTGGAATAAGATCTGGAGACCAGATGGGGGCGGTCCTCTTCATCCGCTTCCTCGCAATTCATTTTTCGTCCTGTTTATTTATTTTTTAATTTCTGTATAATTTGGTATATTTCTTACGATTTAATTCTTGTTTGACCTCCAATTTATTAAATTTATTTTTTTAGAATCATTTTCGATTATATATTTTTTCAATAAAATAATTTTATACGTGAATTATAATTTTTTCCACGCTTTTTAATTATACCATTTTCAAAAAAAAAATCATTTTTTACAAAATCTATTATTGAAAAAATCTATCAAACATGGACTCAGTGCCTTTCTGGTTTAAATAAAAATCAGATTTTTAGTCAATGTCTTATAAAAGTTGAAAGAAATTACGATTGAAAAGTCGTGGATCCGTGAAGATTATAATAAAGTTTAATTGAAAAGTTCAACTACCCTTTTAGGAAAAGGATCTTTATTTTCTATTTTCCAGATTGATGGGATATTCCACGCAACAAAAGGCACAGATGTACTAGCTTCAATTTGACGATGAATAATACATTAAATTCAGTAATTAAGTATTTTCCAGGAAAGGGTTGATGTGTCGTACACTAAGACCACCTCAATTATAGATCATTCTAATTGGGATTTTGACTTGACTATAAATTGCTAAATTCCTTTCTCAAATCAATAATATCTAAGAAATTAGTAGGTCTTATGTGATAAGAAGTGGATCGAACTATTCAAAATTCAGTACGTTTATATGTAAAAAAATCGAGTTGAGAAGTTTTTTCCTATTTGAATTTCCTAACGAAAATCGAAGTTATGATTTGGATTGTTTGGAATAAAGAAATACTTCTAACAATTTTGCCCTTTAAATTGACACCACGACATGAATGCCAAAAGGTTGAGAACGTGAGAGTTAGAGGGACACGTTAGAAAAAAAAAAGGATAGACGATGAAATTTATACTTACACATTGTTCAAAAGATAATGAATTAAGTTAGTTTGACACCCTTCGAGGTGTCAAAATCGAGACCATAAAATCAATGGTAAAACCAGAGATTGGAGTGTCAAAATCGAGACCATAAAATCAATGATAAAACCAGTGTGCGTAAAGAAAGTCGTCTAACTATAGCTACAGTGTAAGTGTAGCATAGCAAAATTGAAAGAGAATTGGGAAGGAAGGGATATTTTCTGTCATTGTTCTTAGACCAGTCAAACTTTTTGAAAAAAAAAATTGGATTACTCCAAGCAGATTGCAGTCAAATAATGGCAATCATATTTTTTTATTCAGGAGCAGATTGGGACCATGAAAATGTCAAACAATTATATGAAATGAAGGCGGTTCTGTGTCATTATTTTCAATGAAGATTTTCTTAATCCTTGACTGAAGACCCTAAAATGGATGATTGTATCTCTCTTGTCCACTCTTTTAAACCACCCAAAATTGCTTTTTACTTGTTGAATTTGCATTCCTATACTCATATCTTCTTCCTCTTCACAGCGCACCATTTATTTTTGCCAACAGTTACGGGAGTATTTTTAATATGGGGATTTGTTTGGGGAAATCTTCTAAGCTTGCTCATGCTTCCTCTGACCAGTTGTCTGGTATGATTCCCAAACCAAGTTTCTGTTTATTAATTTACTTTCTAATTCATTTAGTCAACACTGAATTTATTGGGAAAGAGGCTTAGTTTGTACTGATTTGTAAGGATAAAGTTGGAGTGCATCAGTATTAGGATTTTTGCTTCCTCTTCTTATTGAATGTAAACTTAAGGATTTATTTTATGTTATGAATTTCATATGATTCTGTGTTACTATGAAATTCAAAGGACAGAGTTTTGATGTGTTTCTTGGGATAAGTGTTAATTTGTGCATTTTGTCCATTAGAAGAAAGGAAAACTTTGTCAATTGAAGCAAATAATCTTCCTCATAACTGTGTTTCATGTAGATAAATTATTTGAAGGAGCATTTACAACTTCTGTTAAAATTCTTGGTTGACTCCATGATAATTGGAAACGTATGCTAGTTCGTAAAACATTGGTTGAATGTTTAGTAAGTTGGATTGGATAATACTAGACCATATTAAAATGAAAAATAAGTTAAATTAATCTTGAGTATTGTAATGTCGAGTCGTGTATAGTATACGTCCTGGATGTTTACAAGTTTTGATGTGTGAATTTCAATGAAAAATCTTGTATTGACTTAACTTGGATTTCATTTTTCAGATGGTAAAGCTGCACCTCCTAACGCAGAACAGTTTTCAAATCCTTTAAACCAGCCAACATTTTCAGGGTCGTTGTGCAAAGCTCTTATAGCATCAAAACAAGGTGTCTCCAGCAACCTGAAATCCTTTACATTCAACGATCTCAAGAATGCCACGAGGAACTTCCGAAGTGATAGTCTTCTTGGGGAGGGAGGCTTTGGATTTGTCTTTAAAGGATGGTTAGACGAGCACACATTGGCTCCAACCAGACCAGGAACCGGGATGGTAGTTGCTGTCAAAAAACTTAAGGCTGAAAGTTTTCAAGGTCACCGGGAATGGCTAGTAAGCAATTTATTAATTTTTCTTCTTGTAATAGAGAGCATGTTTGGCTTTGCTTAAAAGTGGAAAAGTAAGTTAAGAATCACTTTCTAAAAAAATAAGTTTTGTTTGGGAAAGAATAACCTTGTAAATCACATTTGACAAAATAAGCAACTCAAAGTAAGTTTAACTTACTTCTAAACGTGGCAAATCACAGCCAAACATGCTCAGAATACTTGCCTAGTACTGCGACTTGACTTTGTTTTATCTGTTGCAATCGACAGACCGAAGTAAATTACTTAGGTCTTCTGCATCATGAAAGTCTTGTGAAGCTAATTGGGTACTGCTCAGAATCTGAGAGTCGGCTTTTAGTCTACGAGTACATGACGAAAGGAAGCTTGGAAAATCATCTGTTTAGAAGTGAGTGAATTTTCTTCTATGGATTATTGGTTTTCATTTATATAACTACCCATTGTTCGTTATTTTCGTTATCAATTTATGACGTAATTGGATTCATCTACTTGGCCATAACTACATTTTGGATTCCCATGAACGTGCATATGTTGCTACATAATCTTAATCGCACATTTTTAAGATGTGTTAATACAAAATGAGGAGAAAGATTTTGTGAGTGATGGGTACGACTATTTGTGCAGAAGGAGGGCAACTTATGGCGTGGCCTACAAGGATGCATATTGCAGTTGATGTTGCGAGAGGATTAACCTTCTTGCATAGTTTAGACGCCAATGTAATCTATCGCGACCTGAAGGCATCCAATATACTACTTGATTCGGTATGATAAAACATTGAACTTTGAATCTTTAGCCTATAATATCCACTTTGATGTTATAAATCACTTTTTATCTTACTTTTGCAGGACTTCAATGCAAAACTTTCAGACTTTGGCCTTGCAAGGGAGGGTCCTCTTGGAGATAGAACTCATGTATCAACCAGAGTTGTGGGTACTAGGGGTTACGCTGCACCGGAATATGTTGCAACAGGTTACTTTTTCACTTAATTTCTCATTTTTGTTACTTTTTCGCGTACTGCTTAGTCTTAAATTTTGCTTAACTAAAATGATCAAACAGGCCACTTGACTCCAAAGAATGACGTGTACACCTTCGGAGTCGTTTTATTAGAGCTATTATCCGGTAAACGTGCAGCAGGCGATGAGAATGTGGGAGGTGCTGATGAAACCTTGGTGGACTGGGCAAAACCGTTCCTAAACGATAGTAGGAAAGTCTTGAGAATTATGGACTCAAGGTTAGGAGGTCAGTACTCTAAAAAGGAGGCACAAGCTACAGCTGCCCTTGCATTACAGTGTCTCCACACGGACCCTAAACATAGGCCAGCCATGACCGAGGTCCTGGAAAAGTTGGAACGACTTCAAACAGTAAAAGATGGCCCCAGAAGTTCACCCCAAGCCAATGCTGAAACTAATGTGTTTGAGAAGTCGAGCCCTCACAAAACAGTACGATATGTTGGTCGAACAAGATGAGCCTAACACGTACACATTAGATGCTCAGCTTAACATTTATGCAACATCAACCTCTGGCGTAATCAATATAAAGGACTATGATGTGTGTTACTTGTCTACTATGCAGTGTGTGACTATGTGAAGAAAGAGTGGATTGTGGCTGCCCTATGTAAATACCAATATATTCCGTGGAATTATAGAGAATTTCGAGCAATTTTGTTATGCTGAAACTAAGAATTCGTAAGCGTTGTACACTTGGGGGCATCTGTGTTTTTTCTTCTGATGGAATCATCAAGTCTGGTTTGTAAAAGAGAGAATTGATACCTTGATTTTGGTTGTAGCATCACATACCATTGTTTCAACTCTACAGGTTGTATATTTGTGGATTCATATAAAATGATATGCACAATCATTATTACTAATTTTGCTTAGTTTTTGATAATTGTCTTAATCAAATTAGTCATGGTAATTCATTTCTCTAGTAGAAAAAAGGTATTTTGACCACATGCTCACTGAACAAGCTTTCAAAGAAACAGTACACTCAATATTGGAGGCTCCTAGGAAATATGAAGGGGATCAAGAGATTTTTCTTTCTTGCTTATATAGTTTGGATCATGCTATATGTACATAGCATGCTATGTGTACATAGCAATCATGCTATGTACACATAGCATGATCCATAAGGGATCACATAATCAATAGGTGGCGGCCCCCTATCGAGGAGAGTGCCAGGGCCGCCTCCTATTGATTATGTACACCTCTATGTACATTATTATGTACATAGAGAATAATCCATAGAGTTTTGTCAAATAGACTCTCTTGGATCGGGTTAGGTCAACACAACTCATGTACGGATCTTGCACTACTTGTACAATTGACGTGATTTGTTTATTAAGACTTAATGTTCATTTTAAAAAGTCAATTTTATTAAGATGGATAGTTCAAATCCTTTTATTTCCTATCACAATTCTTTCGAGAAACTCTAGAAATTTTGAAGATGATCAAAAGATTTTTATTCTTATTCACTTCGTAGTGTCAACTGGACCATCTTGTTTCGGTCATGCACGAGCCTAGCACATGTATAGTATGCGTGATGTACTTATTAAGATTTGAGTTTTGATCTTAAATGATTTTTGACTTGACATTTAATCTTAAATGTTCAACCTTGTCTCGGAGGAGTCCAAGCCTTTTATGTATTGATTTTTATTTCGATATTTAATCGATGTGAGATTTATTCCTTAACATGTCATCGCAAGATGATTACCCATTTGAAAACACTAATATTGATATTTGTATGCTTGTTTGAGTATTAGTTTGATCAAATTGATCGTAAGAGTTTAATAAATTCTAATACTATATTAAAAATCGGATTACATTTTAAAAGATCAATTTTATTAAGAAAAATAGTCCAAACCTATTTAACCCCTGTGACTGAAGGCTATTTGAAATTTTGAAGACAATCTAAAGACTTAGGTGCGTTTGATTTTCAAGTCAATTTCAGTTTTGCAAAATATTGAAAACGTGTTTGATTTGTTATTTTTGAAAATGCATTTTTGAAAATAAAGATAAATTTATAATAAAAAATGCAAAACACATTTTTAACATTTTGAATATTTTCAATGAAAATTCTACACACTCAAAACATGGTTTGAATATAATTTTATTTATAATTCTTGAATTTTATATTTGTTAGAATTTTATTAAAATAAAGATTATAAAAGTTTCTGGAAAAAATAAAAATAGTTCCAACTCTTATTGATTATTTATTTAAAAAAAAAATTAAAAAATAAATAAATGAAAACGGACAAAAATATTTTAAGTACACGCATTAGTTTTTATTTTTTCCTAAATTTTGTAATTAGTTTATTATTTATTATTTTAATTTTTTAGCGTGAAAAAATATTATAAGATTCACCAACTCTAAAATGTATTTATACTTGATAATATATTAACATAAAATTGTTCTTTTTTTACTAAATAAGCAAATTTAATGGAATAAAATGTATTAAAACAATATTTCAAAATTTCAAACCAAACGTGTTTTCTAGTTTTTTGTTTTAAAAAAGAAATTTTCAAAATGACAAACCAAACAAATTTAAAGAAAAACCTTCAAAACAAAAAATAGAAAATTAAATCAAAATAAAAAATAAAAAATCGAAACACAAACTAAAAGCTCGTTTTTGTTAAATTTTGTAAATTATTATTGGTGATTATATTGCTACCATAATTTTTTTTACTACACCACATTTTAAATACTCATTAAAGCTCGTTTTTGTTAAAAAGATCACAGATATTTTGCAAAATAATCCTCAACTAATAATTTAAAAAAAAAAAAAAAAGTAAGTACATCTAGCTGTCATTCCAAGATTGCCATTTCCAATTTTCCTCAGTTTCCTCCCACCATTGCCGATCTCTAGAAGCTTAGGCACTTCCACCTGCCACTTTCATTTTCTTCTTCCAGTTTCATTCCAATGCCTATATTGCCATCGCAATTTTCTAGCTTTGCGTTCAATGGCATGGGATGAGGCGGTCTAACTCGATAACTCCCCTAGATAACTTAGGGTGACATAAGCTCAATAACAACATACTTGTCCGAGCTTATCGACCTAAGCCTATGTTTGGCTCATTTTTGTAGACTATTTATAAATGGCTAAACGATCAATCCACTTTTTAATCCACATATTTATAAGGATCAACAAGTGCTACTACACACTTATTCATAACTAATTTTTAAACTATTTATAATTTATAGTTTATAAACGCTTCCCAAACATGCTTTGAGATTATTTGTCTGGATTTCAACTTGGTCACATCTCTCAACGTGTCGCTTGCGTGAGCTTGAGGTAACTAAACAGCATCAAATACACTTTGGAAACGCTAGCTCCTTTGAGTCATAACAAACCATCATGCCACTTACATGGGAAAGGAGAGGCTGCTTAATTTGAGAAGAAACTTATTTTCTTGATTGATGTATCGTATAACTCATTCCCCTATATAAACAATTTCACAAAAATAAATAAATTACTATTGTACGATGGGCGCTTTACGCAAGAATTCAGTGGCACGAGGCATTGCTGTGCTTCTGTTCCTGTTCGGGGTGGTAGTATGCACGGAAGGGCAGCTAAATGCAGAGTGCCTCATCGACTGTGGGAAGAAAATAGTTATTTGTGCAGAGAAATGTGGAATCAAGGGAGGGGAAGATAGTTGCTTTAGAGATTGTGGCAGTGAAAACATTGGCTGTGTGACTACTTGCATGGGATCAACTCTGCTGCCAAAAGCCAAGTATAATTAGCAAGCTATTACTTTGCATAAATCTCATCAAGTTCATTAGTAATAATGGGAATTTAGTCATTTAACATATGCTAAAACAAACATAATCATAAATGTAATTGGGAATGTTAAGAATCCCTAATTCTGATCAAGAATCCTTTGTATTACCAGCTTCTTGTATTTTCTCTAATCAAAGAGGATATCAGGATTATAAGAACTTATGTTCCATATTTTAAAGCGAAGTTGTTGTCACATTGCTGAACTTAGAGGTGAGTCATGTCCTGCTCTAGAGTAAAGGGTAATGTTGGTCGGTACTGTCGAGTGCATGCACGTCGAGTTGAACGTCTTCGTATGATTGTCATGAGATGTTTTGATCGACCTTGAGAATCTATCTGCATTGTTTTCATGAGCTGCATTGTCTTATTCACGCTTTTCTATTGACTTGAGCCAAGACTTTTTGACTCATGATATTACAACAATGAAGATATATAGTCTCCGTTTGATACAAATTAAAATTTTAATTTTAATTCAAGTCAAAATCAATAATTAATTTTAATCAAATATTTTATGGGATCCATAACTTTTCAACCACACATTCATTAACTTTTATCAAAATTTGCTAAAAAATTGATTTTAATCCATACCAAACAAGGGCATAATCCTTAGGAGGAAAAGAGGAGAAACTAGACTCTTGGAATAAAAGGAAAGAAAGTCTCATGACATAAGTTTTAGTAATGTAATCGACAACAAATAAGACGTCAATTTTTTTCCATTTTAGTCTTAATATGTCAAGTCTATCCTGCCAGACGTGCCATTTAGGTATCTCTCTAGTAGGGCATAGATAATAATTCAAATAGGTAATAGGTCAAAAAAACAACCTCTTTTGTCCTTTCCTCTTTTCTCACATGTAACGAATGAATTAATATTGTCATTTACACTTCCTAGCTATATTTATCCAAAAACATAGATAATAACATAAAAAAAAGCCATTTCTTCTGCGCAAAACACACATTTTAGGACTTCATAGACTATCACACCACTTGCATGAACCTTAAAACGTGTCCGACACGTAAACGCTTTTCTTCCTGCAATCAACCAACCATTTTCAATCACAGATTGATCAGTTCTATACATATATAGGAACCCATCTGCTGGTAATCAAATAATACAGAAATAAACCTCATATATGGAACTGAGTTTGAAATATTCATCAATGGCTAGGGGGTTGTTTCTAGGGTTTGTTTTGGTTTGCAGTGTGTTGATGCATGTTGAGGGGCAGCAAGTTGGGCAGTGCCTTTTTGCCTGTGGGCAGAAACTGGTGAGTTGCTCAATAGACTGTGGAACCAGAGGAAGTGCAGCTGTGCCTTGCTATCAGCAGTGTGGCAATGAAAGCATTGGTTGTGTATCTTCTTGCTTGGGAAAAAGATTCATGCCAAATGACAACATGTGTTTGATTTGATTTGTTTAGGTTTTGTACTAAGTCATGTTAGCACCATTGTGTTTGTAATTGGTGTATCCAATGTGGTGTCACAATAAAAATAAAATGGTGCAAGAGAACTTTCTCTTTTACGAGATTATGTGTATAAATGTCTTGTTAGGATCTCACGAAAGAGAATCATCTCGTGTTTCTGTATTCTTAATTTATTCGCGGGTGAGTAAGTCTTGATACTTCAACGAAGAAACGATCTCCCTCCCAACTTGAGGTTTAAAGGGGGTCGGTTTTTCCTTTAGGATGACCTATATCGGATCAAGTTAGGTTGGATGGCTTGTATATAGAAGTATAAAACCTAATTCCCCACTTGGGAGCTTCAAATTTTGTCTAAAATAAATTGCTTCTTAAGCTTCATGAATTTTCATTTCGAAATTATAATTTCATAGGTCAATTCTACTATAATCTTTAATGTGCCTTTTATTCGAAACATAAAATCGATCGAGTTAATTTAAAATTATGTCAATTTGATGCAAAAGAAAGGGGAACACGTAGAACCCAAAATTTTCTTACCATGCAAGTAAATTTTTGTTTTAAAAACAAAATTTTCTATTTAAACTCTATTTATTTATTTCTCAATAAGAGTCACGTTATCATCATCAAAATATAATGCTACTAAATATTCACATCGATTACCTTCCACACATTAAGTCGTAAAGAAATATTACATGTCTAGTTGTCGAGATTTTTTTAACTATTCTTTCATTTTACCGGACAACGTAAGGAAACTTGGTCTTTCGTCAATTCTTAAATATTTTTGAGACAAAGATGATGAGATAGTCATTAAGGATTTGGTAAGTACACAAGAAAATGTGAAATTAGAGAATGTAGATTGAAAACTATTTTTCTAGTTCAATGCGAATATCAAACAAACTATGAATAGGGAAAAAAAATTTGAAGTTAAACCGTCTACTTATAGGGAAACATTGTAAGAAATTTGAATTTTAAAAAAAAAAAATTTATTTTTGTTTTCAAAATTTGAATCTTAATTCTTAGGCAACAATTGCTATCTGAGATTCAATTTTGATTTGAAGATAGAGGCAATTTGCCATTCCGACAAATTCATGTTGCTAATTGCTACTAAATGAATCGCCAGATGGGCCTTAATGGGCCGTCAAATTGTGGTTTGCAGGCGAGCCAACGAGCTCACCTCACGAGCCGGGAATGGCTCGCAAGGGAGATTGGCGGCTGGCTCGCCTCACAATTTGCCTTCGGGGGGAGGTGAGGCAAGCGAGCTCACTTGCCTTTGCGACGAGCTGCTCACCCCAATTCCTATACCGACTTGAACTTAGGCCAACTAAATCGACTTCATAAGCTCTTGTTTGATACATATTAAAATTTGATTTTAATATTAAGTTATAGTCAACAATTAATTTTAACGATATATTTCATGGGACCCACAACTTTTCAACTACAAATTTCATCAATTTTTATCAAAATTCACTAAAAATCTGATTTTAATCTTTAACAAACAGGGGCTAAATATAATTGTCAAGTCTATATGGCACCATTTCTTTGTCGCTCAAAATCGTAGGCTACTATCATACCAAAGATAGCTTGCTTTTGTTGCTTGCAAGGCTTGCATTGCTGACTCAAGAACAATTGTCATTTTTGCTTCGACAACAAATCAAAATAGAGACAATAAAGTTGGCCTAATTAAATCTCTTGTCACATTATTTGATTAATGGACATCACAAAACAAATTATTCATATATCTATTTAACCTAATTGCTAGTTATAAACTTATAACTTGCAATATCATGAGATCGAAATTAATGCACCAATATTTAGATTTTTTTTTTCATTAAAAAAAATTTAAAAATAAAATTTGTATATTGAGAATATAAACTAATTTTTTGGTCTGTGATTTTTCTAATAAGAAAAGTTAAAAATGAATGTGACGTTGACTGAAAAAGGAAAAAATAATGTAATTTATTATTTCTACTCGAATATATAATTTTTTTTAAAAAAAATCTAAACTATGGCTTGAATCTAGTAGTTGATTATATGGATAATTGCAGCAACGATATCAAACCTTTCGTTTAGTAGCAAATTTTGTCCAAATCTTTTATTTGTACTACTCACGGTCTCAGACCATTCATTTGTACAACTCATGGTATCAAATCTTTCAAAACGTCGCAGTTGAAGTCCAAATAGATGATTTCTGTTAGTTTGATCGTTAGTTGACCAAATAATTGATTTTGACAATAATTTTGACTAATTTTAAATGGTTAAAATGGAAACTTTACATTTTTTATAATAAAATAACTAAAATCAAATAATTAAAATTAAAAACCAACTTCATATTCTCCATCCACCCCTACACATACCTACACTCACCCCAAAACCATCACCACTATTGACATCTCCTCCATCGCTACCACTGCCATCTCTTTCTGTAAGTTGGATCATCCATGACTTCTCTTTTCGAAAATGGACACTGCAAATAAATCTGTCAAGATAATTTTGACTTTCAAGATCCATTCCACTACATCTGTGCGTGCCTGCAAAGAAAGAGGAGCGTATTTCATCGACAAACGCGTCATTTTCTTTGCAGAAAAGAGGGTTAAGTTCTTCATCTTCCCAAAACAAATCTTGTTATGTTAACATATTAGGAAAAATGGACAGATTTCCACTATTAAAGTTGAATTTTTCACTCTCTTCTTCAAATTCTCCTAATTTTTCTTCTTCACGGTAAAGAAAATCAAGCAAGAAGGATTGAACATTTCCTTCTTGAGTCATCTTCTTCTTGAAAGAAGAAGAGAGTTTTGTTCTTTTCTCAAAATATAGTATAGAAAAGCAAAGACAACACCAACCAAGCCCATTGTCGTCGTTGGTGCATAAAACTACTTTTAAGTTGTAAAATTGATTTCAGAAAGTGAAATTTGTTCGCTTAGTTAGTGGTGAGTAGATGTGTAGTTATTGATTACGGTGAAGGAGATGACAGTGGTTGTGGTGATAGTTTTGGGGGTGGAGGTGGATGGAGAAGATAAAGTTGGTTTTTAATTTTAGTTATTTAATTATAAAAATATAAAATTACTATTTTAACCTTTTAAAATCAGCCATCATTATTGTCAAAGTCAATTGTTTGGCCAGCTAACGGTCAAACTAACAGAAACCATCNGGATGGAGAGGATGGAGTTGGTTCTTGGTTTTAAATTATTTTATTTTAGTTATTTTATTATACAAAATGTACATTTACCATTTTAACCTTTTAAAATTAGTTAAAATTATTCTCAAAATCAATCATTTGATCAACTAACGATCAAACTAACAAAAACCATCCATTTGGACTTCCGTTGCGACATTTTGAAAGGTTTGATATTATGAGTGGCACAAATGAAATGTTCGAAACTGTTCGTGACACAAATAAAAGGTTTGGTACCGTGTATCGGTGTATGACATAAATAAAAGATTTGGGCAAATATACTAAAATGAAAGATTTGGTACTCACGCTGCAATTATCCTTTGATTATATACGTGGACCCATTTCACGAATAATCAAGAACGGAGATTAATAGTAATCCTCTGTTGACCTCCGGATTCCCTGTACAAACCCCGTTTCCTCTCAATTTCAACTTTAATTCCTTGTTTCGTGAAATCCAGAACCGAAATTCGAAATAGTGGAAAGAAATTCTACCTCAATTATATATATTTACATGTAATAATCA
>CAIGRN010038022.1:0-15436 GCA_903798345.1 Fraxinus anomala
ATGGAGTCATTGAACAAAAATAATACTTGGGTCATGGTGAAATTACCTAAAGGTAAAAAGGTGGTTCGTTGTAAATAGGTGTTCAAAAGAAAGGAAGGCACGTCAGAAATTGAAGATACTAGATACAAGGCTAGATTAGTGGCAAAAGGCTACAGTCAGATTCCGGGTGTTGATTTTACAGATGTATTCTCACCAGTTGTGAAGCATAGTTCTATTCGGGCTTTACTTAGAGTGGTGGCTAAGAATGATTTGGAGCTTGAGCAAACGGATGTCAAGACAGCATTCTTATATGGAAAACTTGAGGAAAGCATCTATATGCAACAACCAGAGGGGTTCATAGTTTCAAAGAAGGAAGATTATGTATGCTCATTGAAGAAATCATTGGCAGTCACCGAGGCAATGGTATAAGAGGTTTGATACATTCATGACTACTCATGATTTTGATAGATGTAATTATGATAGTTGTGTGTACTTCAGAAAGGAAAGTGGTGGATCAACTACATACTTGTTATTATATGTTGATGATATTGATGATATGCTCATAGCAACAAATGATAAAGCAGATGTCAGAAAGGTAAAATGCAACTCAGTAAGGACTTTGATATGAAGGACTTAGGTGCAACAAAGAAGATTCTTGGAATTAAGATCTTGAGAGATAGAAAGGCTGGCAGTTTGTATTTGAGTCAGAAGTGGTACATTGAGAAGGTACTTGACAGATTCAATATGGTGAAAGTTAAGGCAGTCGCACTCCTTTGGCTGCCCACCTCAAACTATCATCTAACTTGTGTCCACAGTCAGATAAAAACATTGATTATATGTCTCGGGTTCCTTACTCCAGTGCAGTTGGTTCGCTCATGTATACTATAGTTTATACAAGACCTGATTTGACACATGCAGTTAGTATATACATGGCTAATCCTAGCAAGGAATATTGGAAAGCAGTGCAGTGAATCTTCAGATACTTGAGGGGCTCTTCAAATGCTTGTTTGCATTTTGGTAGAAATTCAAATGGAGTCATTGGTTATGTGGATTCAAATTATGCAGGAGATCCCNATCTTCAGATACTTGAGGGGCTCTTCAAATGCTTGTTTGCATTTTTGTAGAAATTCAGACAGAGTCATTGGTTATGTGGATTCAAATTATGCAGGAGATCCCTTCAGGGTATGTGTTTATCCTTGGTGGCTGTGCTATCAGCTGGAAAGCTACTTTGCAAAACATAGTAGCTTTGTCTACAACAGAAGCAGAATACATGGTCATTACAGAGGCATGTAAGGAGGCTATGTAGATGAGAGGATTGATTGGTGAAATCAGTGAAGACTTGTAGATTTCTACATTATTCTGTGATAGTCAGAGTGCAATTTTCTTGACTAAGGATCAGATGTTTCGCTAGAGGACTAAGCACATTGATGTAAGGTATCATTTTGTGCGTGATGTGATTGCTCGTAGTGATATTGTAGTGAGCAAGGCTGATACCAATGATAATCCTGCTTATATGATGACAAAATCACTTTCTATTGCTAAGTTTGGATATTGTCTGAACTCAGTTGGTGTTTGTCATTGATTTAGTCCCTTGGGGCTTGTTTGGAAGATGAGGAATGGTATTTATTGTTTGAGTTGTGACTTGGAATTCTATGTGTTGGAATTTGGTTCAAGGTGGAGGTTTGTTGTAGTTTGATCCAAATTCTAGTGGGTATTGAAATTTAATTTGGAGTATTTTGAAGAGATTAAAATTATGGACCGGAGGAAAAAATCGTTGTATTTTCGCTAGCCGGCGCTAGCTGGATGCTCGAGCAAAGCTGGTGGATAACAACCTGAGACTTTATCGCCCCACTGTCGCTCGCACCTCGCTCGAGTGAGGGGCTGTCGCTCGACTCTCTCCCACCTGTCGCTCAAGCGACAAGTTTATCCGGCCCAAACCCGTTTTTGTTTTTGATGCGGTTTTGGACTCATATTCTTCTACAACTTGTCTCTAGGGTTTACCTATATATATGTCACGACTTGTAATGCTAAGACAACTAAGAGAAAAGAGAGAGAGAACATTCTTGAGAGCTTAGATTTTAATTGAGAACATTGAGATCTTGATATTGTAACACAAAACTATTGATTATAGTGAATTATCTTCCTCTGCCCGTGGTTTTTTCCCCGAATTGGGTTTCCATGTAAATTCTTATGTTCTTGTTTTATTCTTCATTATTTCATTATTATCATTATCTTGTGATCAATTTCATAACATGAACTACATCTAAAAGCTAAATCTTAAATAGTTAAGATGAAAAGAAATTTATTTATTAAATTTTGTCTTTAAACACTCGTAACCCACAAATTCAACCATATAAATTAGCTTAATTTCATTGAAAAATACTAAATCTATACAGGAAGTACGCTATAGATCAACCTTCTATTACTAAGCACGGGAGTTAATTTACGTGAGATCAAGAGCCACCTGTTCTCATTTGTCTTGTTAAAGGTTCAAGGATTAGTGAGAGAGAAGGCTGATAGGAAAAAGTAAAGAGTTATATAAAACTAACCGGCAAGCTAGAACACATTCAGTTACCTCATTTCAAGATTTCTAAAGCAAACCAGCTCTTGTTACTAGGAGATTTAGGTACATAACTTAGTCTTTCGTCAAAGATCTTAAAACTTAACTTTTAAATGAAGTTGTTTGTGCATCCACAAAGGTCTAAAAGCAACCTTGATTTCATTTACTACAATGTGAATACTATTGTTTTATTCTTTTTTTTTTTATTATTATTATTGGATTTGCCTCTAATCCCATATCCGGATTCTTCTTCATAAGGTTTCCCTTCCGTATGGAAAATGTCTATCCTTAATGAGAATGGTCCCGGATAAGAAAAAGTTGGTGAACCAGTCCTCGTGATGTATATCACCCAAGGTGACCTTTTAATAAGTAATCAATTGCTTATCTTATTAATGATTTGTCTTTTTGTTTGTCAATAAATTAGGTATGAAAGAGTGCCATGTTGTTAGAGGAAATGAATTTGTTGCTTTTAATAAATGAGAAAAGACCTAATAGAAAGCAACACCCACCAGAAGAGAAGTAGAATAAACCAATTGAATGGTTGAATTCATATATTTATAATTTATCTACCTAGCTTTTCAACGACCCTCACTAAATTAAAGATATATAAACATGCCTTCGTTTTAGTTTCATTTTTTCCCCTTAAATTCTACTTTTCAAAGCCTAACGCTAATTTTTCCATATTTTGAAAGATCCACAAATAACAGCTAAGACATTGACAAATAACAGTGCCCCTATATAAATTATATTAGATAAATATTAAAAATATAATTAATATTTTTATTTCTTTTAAGATTGATGAAAGAGATTTTATAAAAGGAAATGATGTTCATAAAGATAAAGAAATGATCAACTATAATTTTCATATTATTACCCTCTCATCAAATGTGTGAGACACACATTTTGACTAAATAGTTAAATATAAATATAATAGCCGCCACCCATTTATTACGATTTCTTGTATCATATTCTTGATAAATACGTATTAAAATGAAATATAAATAATTTATTTATTCTATAACCATCCTAATTAGTGTTTACAAGTAAATCACTGAGACCCTGTTTAATTGTAATGAATTTCATGAAAAATGTCACATTTGAGGAAAACGAATTCTACTTTGACCGTTTGATTGCAACGTGAAAATAGAAATCGAATTCCAAAATACAATCACTTTAAACTGCATTTTCTTTATTTTTATAAAAAAAACGAATTCATATGGGTTTTGTGAGTTTTTATTTTCCAATGATGAGTTTTTATTTTTCAATTAATATTGAATTGAAATTTCTTTTCACATTTACCTATCAAACGAACCCTAAGTTATAGCTCACACATGAACCTATGCTGCTGATCCTGAGGTGGGTCGGGCCAAGACAAACTCGTGGTTGTCCTAGTTTGATGTCATAAACAAAGTTTTTGATGAGTTATTTCTATAGCATCCAAGGAAAATTTAATGGCCTTATCTTAAATTATCTAAGAAAATAAATGTTTTTTTTTCTAGATTAATTTCTAAATTAGTATTGGCATACATTTTAGATAATAATAAAATAAAAAAGCAAATTGAATAAGGAAAAGTCAATACCTTGTAAATGGAAGCACTCAGTTTCGGTCCGATCGCAGAACCCGACAGCATAATTCGGGTCATCAATGGCCCGCATCATGTACTGCTTCTTCGCCCCAAACTGATCGTTGGGCACAATACACGCCTGCAACTCAGCGAACTCGTCCGAGCCGCGCCTGACTCGGACACGAATCGAAGTCTCCTTCTGCTTGAACGAGTTGTGAAGAATTTTTTGCACTCCAGATTTCCCATTTTTAAACGGCGATTTAATAATCATATTTCCAATTCTGATTTCCTCCACTATATCGCCAGTCTGGAGCATGTCGCCGGCCCATTCGTCCGCCTTTGAACTTCCCTTTAAGCATTCAATTGAAAGCACCACCGGCGAATTCTTCGGCGGCGTTGAGCTCGGTGAAGAAAATTGGGAACTCTCAGATGAAGATGATGAATATGGTGATCGATCCATTGGCATATTTTAATTAAAAAAATCCTTCTTTTTTGTACAATTTACTATCGATTTCATACAAAAGTACGGAAATCACTGCATGGATGAATTTTAAACTGCAGAATTGGGTTCTTTAGATACTTATGTATCTATATATGGGGGAGTTGGGTGGGGATTGGAACTTGGAAGTCAAAAATTGCGGGAGAAAAATGATTGGAAGTTGAACTAATGAGCATAAGTTTCAAACAAGTACTAATATTTTGTATTTAGTAAAATAATTATAATTATAAGTTTTATTTTGAGAAATATTTTATGTTTCTTTTTATTGGACCAATTCTACACATATAGAGCCTAATTTGTTTTCTCCCTAACAAGTGCCACAATTTTTACGAACTTTGTTATCTTGAACAGTTCATCGAATCTAATAGAATTTTTAACATTTTTATTGACGAATTAAAGTAACGTATGAATTTGATGGGACTTATGACAAGTATTACATTATCGAACCAAATGAAGATGAAGTTGGATTGGGGTTGAACACCCTTGTAAGCACATGTATAAACACGTGTGCAAGCATGAAAAACACTAAAGCAAATGTATATTAATAAAGTCAACATATGTGTAGAAATAAAAACCATTGTGAATTTTATAAATACATTGCTTATATAGTTGTATCATCCTATATATTAATGTGATGTTTGAAAGAAATGATATTTAATTGAAGTATTGATAAAGAAATTATTATTATTACTATTATTATTATGTAATACAAAAAATTGATATGTAATTGGTATTTCGACTCTGGATCTTTGTATAGACATGTATACACTTTGCATCAACAAGGCTACAAAGGAGCCACATGAGTTTTGAACCTTGTTAAATACTAATCGAAAAAGAATAGAGAAATTTGATCCTCTTTTAGCCCTCTTTATTGAGGTCTCTAAAATATTTACAATAGATTCGATTAGTCTCGTGAGGATAAATAGTCTTTTTGGATCATTAACGAAAAATTCCAAAATTGGAAGATTTATTTAAGATATCAAAATTTATTAATAAGGTGTCTATTCTTTCAAGTGTAACTTTTAGAGAAATTTGATTAATTAATAATTCAAATTAAGTTAACCAACTTTCCAAGCTTAGCCAATAGCCAACACTATTGTTGAAAACTCCAAAATGATTTGTCTCCCAGCGCAAATTTCCATGGAAGATTCCCCATCATTCCATCAAGAATGTACATAGTTGACATTATTGTTATTTTGATGTGACAATTGGATTAAAACTTCGTAGGTGCAGTTTATATACGAAATAATGTAAATATTTGCAAACTCATCTTATAATAAATTTTTTGAATGTAACTTCTTGTCCTATAATAACAAAATCAAAACAAACTAAATTTTAAACACGACAAATTTGTTATAAAATACACAATTTTTTCAAGTGCGATACTGATATTACATAACTTTTCGATACGTCTCGATTACTTAACTAATTACTTTTTCAATTTATTAACGACCCATAATTAACAATGTCATGAATCATAGAAACTTCTTGAATTTTCATAGTATGAACCCTCAAATATGCTTGATATGAAACTCGTGAATAATTAGTCAAGATTCAATTCTTCATTTTGATGTGTCTTGGTAAGGGTCCAAGTTTGAACACATGCAACACGCACAGACTTATATTGATCATTTCTCCATCAGCCCACTTACTGGCCGACACAAACTGGGCTTCAGTCCAGTGTGAAATATGGGCCAATTTTTTTCTTTCAACTTGGTCCAAAATTATAATTTTTGCTTCATAAAATAAGCCTAAAATAGATTCACCCACACCGGAAGTTTGGTTTCAACATAACTCTAAATTTTAGCTCAGTTTAAAATCTAACCCTAATTCTGCCCGCGACCGCAGTATCAGCATAGGTCTTCTAACGAGGACAGGAAAATGTATATGAACATTGAAAATTAAGCAATGGCACATCTATGCATAATGTACTTACTTATTTTAGTGCATTCGAATCTCGATCTCTTTTAATGGTTTTTAATTATTCGATATTTGACATGTCACGGGATAGTGTCTCGATTTTTCAATTGAGCCAATTGGTCCGATACAGTTTTTATAGCATTGTTAAAAGTGGAAATTACAGCATCAAGAGTTTTAAACTTTCCATTTCAATATTAAGATTTACAAATCGGATGATAATTATAATTTTAAATATTAATAATTATATTATAATTTAATTTATATACTCAAACCCTACCCCTTCCAACCCACTCAAACCCTAACCATTTTCTCCCTCACCTTGCTCTCCCATCTCTCACTACCCTCCCCTAACAAAAGGACCATCGTTATCGCCATCGCCATCGCCATCGCCATCGCCATTGCCGCCACCGCCGGAGAGCATTGGAGCCGAAGACCATCTTATCTTTTGTTGGGTTGAGATGTTTTGAAACTAGTAGTGACACTTTGGACAGAGGAAGAGTCGGGCCAGAAGTCAACGAAGGTAACGTGGTGGTTATTCCCACTCCATTCACTTACCGGAAGTTGTAGCGACTCCATCCATCCATTGGAAGTTGTAGTGTCACCGTGAGAACCGTGCACAGAGGCACTCAACGTTGTGAGCATCGTTGCGAGACGATGCCTAAACCGTTGTGGCTTTCGACATCATGATGTAGCAGCAACTTGTGGTAGTTTTCATGCTATCGTGGTTTTCACCAACGGCGGCGTCGTAATAGATCTGCTTTGCGGTGGTTTTCATGCAACCCTTGTAGCGATGATGAGGTGGTACAATGGTGAGATGCTGACGGTGGTGATAAATATGCTTGGGGTGTGGTGGTGGTGTTGGTGGTGTTGGTGTTCATGTTGTTTATGATAGTTTGGGGTGGTTTTGGTGCGATTATGTTGGTGTTGGGGGTGGTAGGGGCTCTAGGGACCTTAGCAGGGAAGATCCTTTGGTCAGATACTGGTGCTACTGGTGATGTTGGTGCTGTGGTGGGTTATGGTGGTGGTAGTACAGGTCATGATGGTGGTGCTACAAGTAGTTGGTGCAAGTTGTGGTTGATCGGCGTGGCGATAAGGTGTTGGTTTTGATTTTTGTTGTTGGGGTGATGGTGGTGGTTTCCATATTTTGGTGATGTTGGGGGTTTATGGTGGTTTTTGTTGATGAAGCAGGTCGAGGTGTTCGCAATGGCGGTGGTGGTGGTGCGGTGGTTGTGAGTGGGATGGCAAACATTGGAAGTGTTTGTGACCAATTATTTGATTGATTGTGATCAATAAATTGATTCACTTGCAACCAATACATAATATGTGATCAATTACTTGATATTGTAACAATAAATTAGATATTTTGTAATCAATAAATAATATGTGACCGATAACTTGTCACCAATAAATAATATATTATCTAAAAATTTGAGTCGTGACTTATAAAATTTGAGACTTGCAATCGATAAATAAATTGTGACTTATAATTTTTTTTATGTATGACCGATTAATAAATTGTGACATATAATTTTTTAGATTTGTCACCATGAAATAATTTGTGATCTATAAAATTTTTAATTCGTGACCAATTAATTAAATAATTTGTGTCAATCGTACATAATTGTAACATTAATATATTTAATTCATAAAATATATATTTAATTAATTATTTCATAAATAAAATTTAATTAATATCCGATTTTTGAAATAATAAACTTTGTTTCTTAATTTTGAAATGTGTCAAAACTTAATCTCTTATGTTTGAAAATTTTCCAATAATTAATCCATAAAGAGATGGCTTGGTTTGGTTATTAATAAGTAATCAGATATACAATTGAAAAAAAAAAAATTATATATATAAAGATCCTTCGATTGCCCATTTGTCTTTGTTCATGTACAATTTTGAGAAGCGAGAAACAAAAGGATATAACAAAGCCATTCTCATCCAAACTTATAAACACAACAATTTTACAGACATGTAGTTGCATAAAGAAAAGACCATACGAACGTTCACGACATTATTAATGCCATGGCCTAGGATCCTAAATAACTATCGACTTTGCTGTTCAATGACCTTGAAAGGAACTTCATGCAAATAGGAGGTTTGAGGCCAGCCAGGGCAAGTATGGAACTAGGCAAAGCCCATATCCCATCACCACAAATTAGACCAGAAGCTACAGCTGGTGCGAAAGCATCTGCGCCCGCCTTATTCCTTTTCTGCCAGATATATAGAATTAGGCTTCCAATACACATGTCGATGGCGAAATAGGAACCCAAAAAGAACGGTATTGCCATTGCCATCGGAAGTGGAATAAACCACGAACGTTTCTTTCCCAGAGCATCTCTAATTATGTTGATTAAAATGGCCGCAGCAAAGAAGGCGTAACATAATTTGAGGCATTCTTTTGGCAATGCTGAGAAGCCCTCAACCCCCAATTTAGCCATATTATAGTAAACTGAAGCGAAGGGAGCAGGATATTCGCTCGACTCCATTCCTAGGTCAGGGAAAGCCTTGTAGAAGATCCAAAATACACATGGGGATATCACACATCCCATTGCAGTTCCAATCCCTTGGCTCACGAACATGGAACGAGGTGAAGCTAACGTCAAATAGCCTGTCTTGAAATCTTGCATAAGGTCGGAGGCTGTGGAAACAATGTTCATCATGACTCCACAGGCTGCCAGACCTGCCAAAACTCCTCCGTGTGAGGCACCTGCCCATGCTCCAATAGTAAAGATTGCAAGCTTTCCATAAGTCGACGCTAGTGACCAATCCGTGAGTCCACATCCAAATGCATTACAGAATGCCAATACTGGTGCAAAAGTGTAGATTACTATAATGTGGTACCACTTGAGCTGGTGGAAGATGTGTGGAAGTGTAGCAGTCGATACTGAAGCAATGGCTATGTAGCCTCCAATAGCGAGCCATGTTGGGATTTGATCCTTGAGGAAGAGCCGAGTCCGACACTGGTCATCATAAGAGAGAGTTTTGGTGACCGGAGAAGAACTCTCGGACACTGGGAGAGGCATTGCTTTTCTGTTCCGAATTTTCTTGTGCAAATCAGCCATAGTTTGACTCAGCACTTTAGCGAAACTGTATAAGCCATCACCCAGTATCAAAGCAATGGCTATAAATACCTACATAAATGAAGAAGTTAGAACATAAAACTGTAATTTAAAGTTCAAAAGAGGCACTTAAGATCCAGAATGCACCTTGTATCCTTTAAGGCCCTGCATACTTTCTGGATCAAGATCAGTATACCAATGACCCTTTCTAGTTTCTATAAGCGGCCACATGATACCCCACGAAAGAATTCCTCCAATCAGGACCGATACATTTACAATATGGGGACAAATCATCCCGACTCCAACATAAGTTGCTGAGAAATCAAAGTAAAACCTGCGATTTTAGAACGAGCATGTTAACTAAAATATTTTTCGAGTCTTTGTTTCAATAGACAATCACCTTGTACACCCTTTAATTATAGAGAAAAAAAGTTATATGCTTACTTGTACTCGAATGCTTTTAGTCCAAATGTCGGGAACTTTTGGAAACCACAATCATCAGTAGCGGTGAAGAACCATTGAAAGAAACTCCATAAGAAGCTAAAAGAGAAAAACTTGCCCAATTCTCTGACCTGCTTCCTGTAACAGCGCAGTAGTAAATCAAGAGTTCAGTTTTCGAAATTACTTCCAACATAATTTGTTAAACTAGAGCGTTACATAACTAGCAACTTACTTGGCTAGTTTCGCTCCCTCGGGAGTGTGGAAGCTGTTAATAAGATGTGCAGTTGCAGTACCACTTGGGTACGTCAGTTTGAAGTCTACTATCATGATCTGACAAGAAGAATAATCAACATTTCGAACGTGGAGTTAAAAATGAAGTTTGACCATTATAAATGATTTATAAATTTGCCAAACCGAAGTCTTAAGTAGGAGTTCAAAGGTTTTTTAACACGTATATTATGAAATTCTGAACTTGACAACTCTAGGAAGAATACCTTTCGGAGAGGAACCAAAGAGAATAGACCAAGAAAACTGACTACAAAAAGAAAGCCAATTATCCATCCGAGTTCTGGATTCTTGTACTCTAATCCATCTTGGGTTTTCTCCGATTGTTTCACTACACGCTCGCTCATTGCAAATAGGTAACTCCCAAAACCACCTGCAACACGATATTATTTTTTCAATTTTACACTTTTCTGGCGAGAGATAGGAATAGTACATAATTATAGATAGAAAGGTGTAAGTTGGTACCACTAAAGGCGATGCCAGAAGCGGCGACAACACATGTCTGAATAACAGTATTTTCTTGACGAGTGAAAGGTTGCTTCAACAACCCCGATCTCTCAAGTAACTTCGTCCACGTCTTGACAAAGAAGAAACCCAACAAGCCAGCCGATACATTTAGTGACGGTATTATACCAACGGTGAGATTAAGCTTCATTACTATGAACGAGAACATCACTGACAACACGAAGCTCACAACGAATGCCCTTATTGTCAATTGTTTCTTCCATGAAGGAACCTCTTTCTTTGCAAAGATCTGCTCCACTGACAACTCTTCTTCTTTCTTAATCTCGTCGTTCCTTTCTTCTTCGCTAATGTTCAACTCGTGAACTCTACTATCCACATTCTCTGAACTTCCGCTACTCTCCATAGCTACACCCATTCTAGGAAATTATTGAGAATCTTAATTTCTTATTGTATTATGTTAATGGATCTTTTGGTATATACGTACCTATATATAGTAAATATAGGATACTTGAAGTCGAATCTAAGGTTTTAAAACTAAACATTTTCGTCAAGTTTGTTGGATACAACAAAAACATGCATATGCCTCTCTGGTTGTGCATGTCGCCATCTAAACAACTTGGGAATAAAAGTGATACGATGTTGATTTCTCTTTGGATGTTTTATTTGGCAACGTATTGTAGATATTGACCTTTTGATTTATATATCTAACGAAATGTACATAGCCCAATGGTTGAATTGCTATTCTTAAATTCAAATGTGGTTATCAAACTTATTCCTCTCAAAAGTCACTCTCCTAGGATTTTAATTATCTAGAATTTTGTCTCCTTAATTGGTATTATTATTAGCTTTAGGGAGGCTTGGTCATTCAATTTATCATTTTTTAAAGCGTATGATAGTAACAAGTTTCTTAAATTAATTAGTCATTCATACACTATTTGTATAATTGTGTCCAAGATCAATCAACATTTAACAATGGGGGTACTGCACTTGTTCGAGAAAAAAAAACTAGATATTTTGATGATCTCATTTATTTTCTAGTGTGTTAATCACCTTTTCCCACCATTTTCGGCCCCTAAAGTTTCAATTCCCTCCTTGAAGCTTACCATTGATGGAAATAGTCCATTGGAAAATTTGTGACTAAAGATCTTGTTTGTTATGTTCACTGTTGGGTGAAATTTCGCAAGTATATGAGATGGTTGACAAGCAAAAATTTTAAGGGGTAAGAATATCGTTCCAGCGAGAAATAGACTTTAACTCGAATTGGATCGATTTGAAGTTAAAGTTGAATGGAATCGAATCAAATGAATGAAGTGATGTTTTGATACTAATGTTACTTCTAATTTCTATCTAACTGCACCTGACGAATGATTTAATGAAGACTTTATATAAGAAGAGCATGTTATGATTTCGACTTCACCTATTGTTCTCCTATTCCAAGTCTCAATCTATATTCTTTAGTCTAATTTGTGCATAAGTTAACAACCGGTAATTCAACTCTGTTTAACTCTCTCTCTCTCTCTCTCTCTTTGTAAGTTACCTATTTCTAAATACGGCCGGAAATATCCCTATTCCGAATTTAAATACTTAAATACGCATTAATTTTTACGATTACCTATTTTAATTGCATATGTCATAAACTATCATACGTTTATTGAGCCATATGTTGATTATCATAATGTTCTGAACTTATTTCAAACCTCCCTAAAATAAATAATCAACTTATTATCTAAACAGCATCAAGAATTTTAATAAACAATAATCATGTAATAGCAATCAATTGCGCAAAACATACTAAAAGAAATGATTTTTGAATTAAAACGGTAAAACGGCAATTTATGTCTTCATTTCAACGCTCACAATTTTAGCCTAGCATACTTATAATGAAATTACAATAAAAGATAGGGATAATTGTAGCAAAAGTCTTAAACCTTTGAAACATTAGCAGACTTTCTTCAAACCTTTAATTTGTTACAACCGTCATCCTTGACATTTCCAAACGTTGCAAGTGAAATCTTTTTGAATGATTTCCATCCACTTCTTCGTCAGTTAACCACCAAAATAAAAAATTGACCACTTTCTACCAAAATAGGGAAGGACAAAATGGTTACTTACTATTTTTCCCTTAAAATAATTAAAAAGTTAAAATCGAAAACCCAAAAGAAAAAAAAAAAGAAGAAAGTATATCTTCTTCTCCCTCACCCCACCCCACCCCACACACAAGCACAACCCAATCCCTCAACCCAAAACTAGAAATGTGTCGCCGCCACGCCCACCGCCATCGACCACCACCGTGAACACCAATTCCTTGTTAAACCAAGAACAATCGCTCCAAGAAATGAATAATAAAAAAATGAAAAACCTAAATGGAGCCACCAGACTTCATCACTTTAACCACCACCTTGCCGCCTCCAAAGCCGTCGGAAAAATATCTCCCAACACAAAATAGAATCTTTTCAGAGAAGAAGAGTAAAGAATCACAAAATGTGGGAAATAGCTTCTAACAAGGACTACCAAATATTCTAAATAAATGCGTAACTATCTGTCTTCGTGTCAAACTTACATTTGCAACAATTATTACAAATGGTACTACAGTCATCTACAAGATTTACTTAGAACACTTCTTCTGCACTTGAAGATACATGAACCCAAAAACCCTACTGCACTTCTCCAAAATTCTCAACCACTTAACTCTCTCCAAAAATTCATTGATCTCCAGAGGGTGTTAGTGTTGGCGGTTTGTGTTGGTTTTGGCGACTTCCATTGGTTACGATGGTGAGACGGATTGGGATGGGGTGATTTTTTGTTTGGGGTGATTTTGTGGTTAGGAGTGGGGATGCGTGGAGTGGAGAGAATGGGGATGGATAAATAAGATAATATTTACTTTTCTTTTAATTTTTTTATTCAATTATCCATTTATTTAATTATTTTAATAGATATTTACTATTTTGCCTCTTTTTTAATTGATTAAAACATGGTCAAACTTAACTTTTGCATCAATTGATGGAGAAATGGATGGAAATCGTTCAAAAGGACCTCACTTGCAGCGTTTGGAAATGTTAGGGGTGACAGTTGCTACAAATCAAAGATTTGAGAAAAATCTGCTAATGTTTCAAAGATTTGGAACTTTTGTTGCAATTATATGTGCAAGAATAAGAATTAGAATCAATTTCGCCTCCTTGAATTCCACCAAAGTCCAAACGGGCCTTCAATTGATTTCATTTTTTTTTTTTAAAGTCTTCAATTCCAAGTATTAAATCTTCAAATTCAATGTTATTCGTTTTGAATATCTTACTAGCCTCGCTCTCCACGTTCTTGAATGAATAATGTTGAAATTAGCATTTCAAATTAGGTAAATTCATTGGCCAAATTGCTTTCCAAAACATGGACGAAACTACTATGAGATCCCATGGTTGCCAAATTTTCTTCTCTGCTCTTTCCAAAATGAACTTTGCAACCGCAATGCACAATACACTTTCAATTATTTATAGTTTGGTTCCTGATTTCATTTATCAGGATTAGCTCAAGTCCATTAAAATTGCAATCCGATTCTTGATCTTCTAATTTGTATCACATTGGTCCCCATTCTCAGAGTAAAGCACAAAACATATCCTTTTAATCCAATTTTCGTTCTTTCCCACCCAAAAGCCCATCCAACATCGAGTTCTACTTAAATAAACAATAATTACATGAGATTAAACAATAATTTCCTAAAAATTCTTCCAAATATCCACTTTTGATGGCCTAAATAAATATATAAAACACATTTATCATTCAACAACATGAATTTAAATACATCGCATGTTAGCTAATTAACGAAACATATTAGCCTGTAAGTACATATTTTTATGTAAGTTAGAGATACAGGAAACGAGAGGAGAAAACCTTTTTGTAAATCTCAATTAAATTTTAAGTAATCGCTTCACATAGCAATAGATTTGACAAAAATACTGTCTTTGACTCAAAATAAATCTAAATTCATTTAGCTAAACCAAATCTCAAAATGGACCAACCAAATATCTTTCCCCTTCCCGGTTTCCACATCATTGGTTCACTTTTCAAATATAATTTACCGATTCTCCCATTGATATTTTCAAAGAACTTCCAAGAAAAAAAAAACTACAAATTCATTCAAGGATTAAACAAACTACTCAAAGATTAGGTTTAACCACTCTATTTTTCGGATAGTCATGCACATGTTTTGAGCCCTATTTATTTATTTATTTTTTTGCTAAAAACGCATTTTGGAATAATAGATTGATAGAGAAAGTGTAATTAAAAAATAAGAAAATATTTTGAGTTTATGTTTAATATTATTTTATTGAAATATGCGTGACTGAAAAGAAGAAAGAAAAATGTATTTTGAAAATAATGAGAATCAAACAATGGCTAATATACATACTAACTGTTAGTGAGACAAACCATGTATTTTAATATGTATTTAATTATTTTAAGTCGAATTTATTTGTACTTCTAAAAAAAACTAGTTTTTATTTTGAAGGTAATATTAGTGTGTTAAATATATGTTCTAATTTCAATATTTGTAAAATTTCATTTACATAAATTTGGATGGTGTTGATGTCATATATAAGTAAGACAAAATTTTGAGTATTTAGAGACTACCTAAATTTTAAAAAGAAATTTGAAAAAGAAGTTTCG